>CATIWO010071904.1:0-20983 GCA_949673435.1 Macaranga tanarius | reverse complement strand
CATAGGCATCACACAGCTCAATTCATCCCATGATTTCTTCAACTTTGTATAGTATAAAGCTATGGATTCATTATTCTGCTTAGTATTACTAATTTCCCGTTGAATTTGATACTCAAGTGGGCCATTGCTTTCCCCAAATCTTTCTGAAATCTCATCCCAAAGTTCTTTTGCATTGGCAGCATACATAAAGGCATATGATAAGTCCTTTGAAATTGAGTTTAAAATCCATGAAAATACCATGCAATCACATTTTTTCCACATCTTATACTCTGGTGAATTAATTCTAGGTATTGGAGTCTCTCCTGTTATGAACCCTAATTTATTTTTTGCACCTAGGGCTATTTTGATTGCTACTCCAAATCAGATAATTGTTACCAGTAAATTGAGTACTTACGAGTGAATTGCTTGGAATATCACCATTGTTGAGTTGAAGAAGATCTCCATCACTGTTATCTCTATCCCTAGTAGAATTTAAGATCTCTGTGTAACTTGAAGCTCTAGAACTGTGCGTCATCTTGTTTGATCTCAAGAAAGAAAAAAAATAAACCAGAAAAATAGTAGAAAAGAAAGAAATTCAAACAAATTTGATTAAGAGATCAGGAAGAATTGATAAGAATCCCTAGATTTAATCTAGGCTTTGATACCATGAACAAGCTATATATCAGATTTGAGAGAAAATAATATGAAGAGAAAAGATTAGTTTTGATATATTTGATCGTCTAAATCCAAAACAGTTACAGAAGAAGAGTATTTATATATACACAATGTACAACTATTACAGCTAACAAAATATTACAGCTGTAACTTTTATTTACTAAGCTAATATATATTGTACAATTACCAATTTTGTTTTAGTTTAAAAAATGACAAGCCCCATGAAAGCAACAAGCCAATAAGGCAATAAATAGAGACTGAATTATTGGGTGCTATATTGGTTGTAAAGTTAAATAAATCTTCACTATTGCTGCCCGCTGCAGGTATTCTTTTATGTCTAGATTCTTCTGTACTGGAGCAGACCCGTGGAGGCTGAACTCGGGAGAAAGGAGAGCCACCAATTCAATTGGTTTTTTTTTTTTTTTGGTCAATTTTAACATATGTGTAATTTTTTTTTACTATTATAACTTCTCTCAAATTTGATGGATCGTCCTTTCTCTTATTTTCTTAAACAAATAAATAAATATAGTATACGTATAGTTTTGTTTTATTTGAATTAAAAGATTTAAAATTTTAATCCCTTAATTTAAACTATTGATTCAGCTAAGGACATAGGTGTAGAATTCATATTTTACTACCTTTAATTTTTAAAATTATTTTTACCTGTGTGTCCATCATTCCTAGGGTGGCCACTGTTTATGAACCGGCCGGTTCTGGTTCGGAACTGCCGGTTCATGGTTCGACCTAAGGTGAAACCGAATTAAAACCGCCTTAACCCCGGTTCTGGGCCGGTTTCGGTTTATGGTTTCAGTTTTTTCGATTCGGTTTTTAGGCACTGTAAAAAAGTTGTATTATTTTAGAAAATAAAATATACCACGAGTAAGAGAAAATTATGTAGAATTTCATAAAGAGTTGTAACTTGCATTTTTTAAATTTTTGACATGATTTGATTTTTTTTCATAAAATGAACCAGAACTGGCCGGTTCGGAATCTGAACCGGCCGGTTTCGAACCGAAACTACTGGTTTACGGTTCTAGAATGGTAAAACCGGCCCTAAACTGGTCCCACCCTCAGTTCAGGGCCAGTTCAGCCCGGTTCCAATTCCAAATTTAACCGGGCCGGTTCTGATTCAGTTTCAGGCCAAAACCGGCCCGTGGCCACCCCTACCCTAATCATTCTGCTTAATGGGCTCTCATCTTAAATATTCTTTTCCACTATGAATACATGCTCAGCCAACTTTATTATTTTGCCTGCCCAGCCTTCGCCTGATGGTCAACCATGCCACGGCCATGCGTTCCCCACACTAACAAAAAAAAAAAAAAAATTTATTATTTCAGGTAAATTTTTCAACTTTTATTTTTATTATCTGACATTTTTATGCTATGTGAAATAAATTAAAATTATAGAAATTAAATATATGAGAGATGTTTTTAAGAGAAAATCTAAGAGAATAAAAAAATTTAAAAACTATTAATTGGGAGAATTCATGCTTAATGGGCTCTCATCTAAAATATTCCTTTCTACCGTAAATGCATGCTCAACCAATTTTATTATTTTTGGTAAATTTTTCAACTTTTATTTTTATTTTTTTTTACCACAACTTTTTTTTTTTTACCACAACTTTTATTTTTATTATTCGACACTTTTATACTAGGTGAAATAAAATTAAAATTAAAGAAATAAAAAATAATTATATGAGAGATGTTTTTAAGAGAGAATCTAAGAGAACAAAAAAAAAATTAAAATTATAAATTGGGAGAATTTAAGAGAATGAATTATAAGTAGGAATTATGAAGTGAAAATTGTCTTATGAATAAAAAGCTAAAATTGAAGAGCTATTTATAAAATTATTATTATTTATTAAATATAAGTACTTTATGGTATTTATATATTTTTAAAAAATTCTTACTATATATATATATATATATATATATGAAATTAAAAATTATTAAATTAATTTTTATTTAATTATAACTATTAATTTTTTATTACAAATTATGTATATTATGGTTATAATTAAAAAATAACTAATTTTATAATTTATAATTTAATTTATATAAATACCCGTATATACATTTGTTGTAAATTTTTTTGCAAATAGATTAAAAATTAAAGCAGACCGGGGTCATGTCTACCAATAACCGCTCACTTCAAAAATCGAGAATGGCTCCACTTGCAAAGTACTTTCACTGTTTCACATCTATCTTCAGACCATTAAATCATGTTGGTTTGAGACTCATTAGGCCCCTGAACTTTTAGTGCAAGACCAAATTGGTCCTTTTAACCTTTTTGAGCCAATTTGGACCCTAGTCTCTAGATAAAGGCTACATTAATCCTAAAAATAACTTATTTTTTCTTTTGACAATTCAATAAAATTGTCCTTAGTAGTTATATGATATTTAGTAGGGGATAATAGTCTCATTTATTTTTAATTATACTCAATTTTTTATTTAATTCTATTCTTTAAATCATATCAATTTATCAAGGCATATTGGTGCCAAAAATCATAACTTTTGTGACTTGTTGCAAATTTATTCTAACCTTTAAAACTTGACAAAAATATCCCAATTTGATAAATTATTTATAATTTCAGTACAATGTGCAATTTGGTCAAAATTAATAAAAAGATACATTTATGGCATTTAAATTGACTATTATTTAAGGTGGCCATGTGAATTTTTTTTTTAATTTTGACTAAATTGCACATTGCGCTAAAATTGCAAATAATTTGTTAAATTAGAATATTTTTGCCAAGTTTTAAAAATTGAAATAAATTTGCAACAAATCACAAACGTTGTGATTTTTTATACCAATTAGCCATTTATCATATGAATTTTTCGATCTGTTTTAATTCTATCTAATTTTCTATTAAAGATCTAAATGTAATTTAAAAATTATGATAACATCCTTTTAAATTTTAATTATCTGTTTAGTCCTTTTTTTTCATTTTCACAAAAAAATTAAGTTTGTTTAAAGACTAAAATAATTTTTAAAATTACTTAATTTAAATATAAATAAATTTTCAAAAAAAATATTATATAATTTATTTCTAAAATTAAATTTAATGTGTTTATTTTCAAATTTTAAATTTATGAAATTAGTTATAATTAAAAATAAAATTCTAATAATGATTAAACATACAAATTATTTCAATGTCATTCTATCTATATTTATCATGAGAATAAAAAGTTATAGTTTTTATCATTTTTATTTTCTAAAATAGTTTTATTCCTTTATTATATTGCTACTTCATGGTGTAATATTTGGTTAAATTTATATTTTTATCAAATAAAATATTAAATTGAATTCTAATTTTATATCAAATAAAATATTATATGATAAAATAAAAAATATATTTAAAATGAATTTTATAAAATTTATTTGCAAATAAATTCTATCTAAAATTTATTGACAAATAAATTCTATTTAAAATTCTTTTAGAATTGCAATAATTAAGATTTATTTCAATTTCACCAACAAATTTACTCTACTTCTAAAAGATTTAAATCGAATTCATTTATAATTAATTTTATAAGTATGATTTAAATTTAAAATTTTATAAAATTTATTTGAAATAAATTTTTTATTTTATCATATAATATTTTATTTGATAGAAATTAGAATACAAATTAATATTTTATTTGATAAAAATATCAATCTAACAAAATATTACATCATTAAGTGGGAATACGATAAAGGAATAAAAATATTTTAGAAAATAAAGATGCTAAATCTTAGAACTTTTATTTTTAAAACACATAGAGATATAATAACATTGAAATAATTTGTAAATTTAAGTTATTTTATTATAATTTTATTTAATTATAACTAATTTCATAAATTTAAGAATTTAAAATTTGAAAGTAAACACATTAAATTTATTTTTTAAAATAATTTTATTTATATTTAATACATTCATTAAGTAATTTCAAAAATCATTTCAGTTTTTTAACAAATTCATCAATTGAGTTTTTTTTTTATGAAAATGAAAAAAAATATTTAATTGGATAATTTAATTTTCAAAGAATTTTATTATAATTTTAAAATTATATTTAAATTCATAGTAGAAAATTGGATAGAATTGAAACAAATCGAATAATTCATATGATAAATTGATATGATTTAAAAGATAGGATTAGATAGAAAATTTGATGATATATAGTTGAGGATAAATTAGCATATTATCCCTATTTAGTAGTTAATAAATTACTTTTTACTGTTAATTATAATGGAAAACTATTTTAATTTTAGGTTTATTTATTGTTATATTTTTTTATTATTTTAATATTAAAAACTTTGAAATGCTAGTAGTATTTAATACTAATGTACAAATAAAATTATACATTTATATTTCTAAAGTATAAATAAATTTAAGTTTCAATTATAACTTTAAAAAATAAAATTAATATATAATAAATTAAATAATTTTTATATTTCAAAATAAAATTAGACATTGTTAGATTAATCTTTATTTAATTATAGTCATTGATATAATAGTTTATAATACATTCAAAATAGATAATAATTTTTCTGATTTAAATTTAAATAAAAAATTTATTTGTATAGATACACTTATGTGTATGATAATAAGAGCCATGAAAAGGAAATAATTGTAATTCCTAAAGTTAATTGGACTTTTATTGCAAAATTTATGGGCTAATATGGCCCACAAAATTTGAAAAGAGCCAATTAGGTCTCTGCCTAAAGACGCAAATTGACCCTTATTCTATCTACTATATATAATCATTTGAGAAATATGGACAACATCTTTCATAATGAGTTAACCCGAATTTATTTTAGTATTAATTTAATTAATTAATAACAATTAATAAAAAATATAAGGGATAAATTATAATATTAAGGTTTCAAAAAAGAAAATAACATTGTTACATGTGTGTGTGAAAAAGAAAAATAGCTAGGACTTTTTATAATGAAAGTGTAATCATTTTCTAAAATTAGTGATGCATGTATCTGGATTGAATTCTTAAAATTATTTTATAAATAGTTGATTTTAAAAGCAGAAATTCGTAAGTTGATTTTTCTCTATTACCTAACAAAGTAAAAAAAAAAAATAAGTATTTTATGATTTTATTTTAATAATTATTTTTTCCGTTATAGCAACATTTAAAATTTCAAAAAAAAAAAAAAAATTTCACAGACATTAAATTCATTGCTAAAAAGATCTTTAAAAATCAGTAGTTATAAACTAAATTCATTTAAGTATATTTATTGAAATTTATTATATAATTATAATGGATCATGAAAGTGAACAAAGAAGTGAATAACTTTTGAAACTTCAATCAACATTATTGATAATATTTCCAAAAACTAAAAGTCACAAGAACTGTATGTATTTAAATAAATTTATTGAGATTTATAATATGACTATAATAAATACATGTATGTGAATAATTATTGCTTCATAGGTAAAATTTATGTGTCAATAAAATTTATAATTCAATATCAATTAATAAAATATTAACACAACTAACAACCATGTATTAGGATCAGCTGATAAGAGTTGTTCTCGCTTAAACTAAGATTTTGAGTTTAAGTTATAGTGATGCAGTCACGTTAAATAGTTGTTGGGAGTCTTTTACCGTCCTTGTAGTTCTACCTGGGGTCAAACTGAATTAGTTACAATCTAATGAACTCTAAATAACAGTGGTTCATATAAAAAAATAAAATATTAACACATTAAAAAGAAAAAATACTTCACATATATAGGATTAGAAAATCTTTAGTTGTAATAGTCTTTTTATGTTCTCGGAGAGAATTTTATGCTAGAAATGTTGTTTTATGTACCCCTAGTTTCTTTTGTTGATAAGATTATTTTGTACATTCTTTTGTATTATCTTTGGATGGGTAATATTAATTGAAAAGAAAAATACTATATCACATGTTGTAATTTTTATAATTTATTAGTGGATGTAGTCTTATGGGTCGAACTACATAAATATGTTTTTTTATATACTTGTTCATTATTTGTATTTCATGTATTATATCCTAATTTTCAATAGCGTAGAAAATAAAAAAATAAAAAATATTTATTTTTTGGTTACTATTTTTTTTATTTGTCAAATATTAAGTAGTCTGATGATATAACTTCCTTTAAAACATCAATAGATTAAAAGTTTGATTCTCATTTCTTACCTCTCCAATTAAAAAAAAAATCATTTATTTTTCATTTTATACCTCTTTTACACCATTAAAAATGTGGCTGATGGATTAATGAAACACATACATAAATTCTAATTAAAAATTCTAAGTTGAAATCCCATCATGCAAATTTGCTTAAATTGAGTCTAACAAAAATTTCTGATTTGAATACAAGCGATCATTGAAGTTAGCTAATAGGGACACAGTTTGTGTTTAAGTTAAGGTTTCAAGTTCGACTTCTAGTAAATGCAGTTACATTAAATAGTTATTGGGATATTTTTATCATTTTTATAATTTTATTTAAATCGAACTGGATTAGTCAGTTCAATAAATTATGGATACTAGTGATTTTTTTTTTTTTTTTGATTTGAATAGTTGAAAATACTTTAGTTTAGTCATAGAACTTTTAACTGCGAATCGAGTAATGGTTCTTTGGTATTTAGTAACTGATAGTCTAAAATTAAATGTGAGGTTCCAACTAACAGCTTTGACTACACTATCAAATAGAATAATGAACAACACACTTACTAACTTTTTTTTTAATTGAAAATAAAAATTATTTTTAATCAGATTTAAGTAGCAAAAATTTTTAAATTTTCCTAAATAAAATTTCAAGTTGAAGTATTAAATATGGAGAAAATAATTATTGAAAGAATATAATCTATCTTATAAAATCCACCTGACTCATCTAGATTAGTTGAAGCCCTTGTAACTACTGCATAGATAATTACAAAAAGAAAAATCATTTCTATTTGCAAAATAAAAACAAGCTTAGAAATCAGTGAAATGGATGATTGATGTTCCCATCAGCACTGGACACCATCCTCAACCAGTCTTGACAAATTCATTGGCATTGCTTATTGTTGTTATTATTATTGAAACGATATGAAGAAAGAGGAAATTCAAGAATGACGGAGTAGCTAATCTTAATGGTTTTGATCCAAGTAAACAAAAGCATTAGAGCAAGTTGAGGTTAAAGAGGTTTTAAGGCCTTGTTCATGAAGAGAGAAGCTTATGGTTTGATGTTAAACGAGACATCAATGGTAAAGAATAAGGAAGAAAAGTCCAAAACAAAATTGCTGCAGCATACAATTTTTTAACTAATCTTTTTTAAAAAAATTCAGATAAGCTTTTTAATTTGGTTTTTGTTTAGAGCAAGTAATTTAATAATATTTGTGATGTTCTATATAACATCTTTGGCATTGGTCACATTCTAAATATGCAATACATAAATATAAAGTTCAAGGTTGAATTTTTTTTTTTTATATATATTTTTAATCAAAAGGTTGAAAGTAGTTATTTCATGTAAACAACTAGTATTACTCACAAGCTAGAGTAATCAAATTGTTAAAAAAAAAAAACTTGACACTAATTAAAAAAATTATGAATTATGGATTCAATTTCTGATCACATTAGGATGAAGCTCCCTTTTTAAGTTTTTTAAATAATAATAATAATAATAAACTAGTAGTGTAGTGTGCATTATTGTTCTTCAATAACACATGATGGCACTTTAGGGTGTCTTCAGTTAATTTTTTTTAAAAAAAGGACAATTTACCCATCCAAGAAGTGGAAATGTTCTTCAAATTTGAAAAGAATCAAAATGCAAAGAATTTATCAATAAAACAATACTACCAGTCCACTAATTTTATATTTGGAGCAAATTAAATCACCCTACGTGAAATTGAGTCCAGTAATCTAGTATACAAATTATATAAACAAAAATTTGATTAAAAAAAAAAAGTCAATACGTTTGAAAAGAGACTGGTTTTCAGCATATGATTACATGTGCATACACATTTTGTAGGCATGGATATCAGAATTCCAAAATTTACTCCGACCCTTTTCTTCTTTTCTTTTACACCCATTTTGGTATTTGTTCATAAAACATATATAATGAAGCCGTTTACATCACAACATAAAAATTAAACACAACACTAACCCTAAAATTTAAAAAATTACAACAAACCATAAAGACCCAAATGCTCAACTTATATTTTTAATCCCGAGATTATGGAAGTGTCTTAAAGAGAACACATAACCACCACATTTAAGTTGAACTAATAGACATGTCCACTGACTCAACTCTTGGCAACTTCAGGGGTTCTTGTAGCTCTGGATTGACGGGGAACATATAGCACTGTGCATATTGGGCCATCAACTGGTCCGCAAGAACCAGGGCTACCATGGCTTCTACCATAGGCACAGCTGCAAGAACATAAAAACCAAGAATAAAAATGAGTAAAAACCGCTTGCAACCCATAATTGTTTTATGTTTACTCAATACAATTTAATATTAGTGATGACCATAAGCAAATAAAAGTTTTTTGACAGAATTTCACGACAATTTGTAAAATTACGATGTAATGTGGTAGGCTTTCATTGTTGCCTTTGCCACCCATTACTCGGCACACAAGAATAGAGGATGACAATAGCAGCTCCAGAAAGAGACCAAGTTAAAGAAAATTGATTGACAGTTGAACATACCTCGGGGGACAACACAAGGATCATGGCGACCACGAGCAATTAGCTCTGTCTCCTGCTTATCCCTAGTCACTGTATGTTGCTTCCTCTGCACAAACAAAAATTCAATGAACTATGTTGCGACATTTGAGAAGTCCAACAAGTTATATTAAAAGGCATGCGCAAAAATGAAGTTCTGCCCAAAAACTAGATAAAACAATAAAAATAGTGGAATCTGCTAAGCTGCTCTATGACATACTTTTATGCACAAGGTATATAGATGAGGTCTTTGACTATTAAGTATTAATATTTAATCCTGAGAGAAAGATCTTTAGCTAGAATACAACAAATTCAACAAAAAAGTGTACTCAGAGAGAGATAGCAAAATGGAAGGAATGTAAAAATAAACTTACTCCTATTGTAGATGTTGGCTTAAAAGCTACTCTCATGTATATAGTTTCACCATTGGATATTCCTCCCTGCTCAACAATACAAAAAATCCTCAATAAATCACAGTGCTAACTAACAACATCCTGCTGGTTAACTAAATGAGAAAATAAGTAAAAAAAATAATAATAAAACACACACCTGTATACCACCGGAACGATTTGTTCTAGTCCTGATTTTTCCATGTTCATCCATGTAAAATTCGTCATTATGTTCACTGCCAGTCAAAAAAGTGCCTGAAAGGATTTTCATTGACTCGAATTAAAATCAAAATCACTCAATCCTGTTAAAAACAAATATGCCGCAGATGATAGCATTTTAAGGTATCAAGCATTGGTAATCACCAAGCCTGAAATTACTTATAGGGCAAATGAATTTCAGAGTACCAAGATCTTAACCTGCAAACCCACTGCCAAACTCGAAGCCCTTTGTTGCAGGTAGTGACATGACAGCTTTAGCCAGCTCAGCTTCAAGTTTGTCAAAAACGGGTGAACCAAGCCCCTGCCATACAATTGCAGAAAGTAATGCTTGATGAAAATTCTGACAGGACAAGTCACTGTTTGAACTTTGAGAGATAAAGAAACTGCAGTTGATGCATCAACCTCACGCAAAGACACTCATGTGCCCACAACAAAAGATTAGTGCTGGAAACAAACCACCCAAAAATAAAAAAAGAAAATGTGAAATCACTCATGAAATGCCACATGCAACTGCAAACACATATGACAAAAACAGACAGTTTAGACTTACACGTGGGACATTCCTCACAATGCATGTGACAACACCACCAACAGAATCTCCTCTAACACGGATTGCGTCAATGGCTGCAATCATCTTCTCTGCATATTCTGGATCTGGACACCTGACGATATTGCTCTCAATCTGTTAGAGTTTCATACATACATAGTCAGAAACAAAGAGCTACATAGTAACAATAATCAGCTAGTTGAGACAAAAATGGGTCCACTATTTTGCAGCTATTAATTTAAAGGAAGACAAGAAATGCTACTACTAGAACATAGTCTTCAATTCATGAAAGTGCAAGATTACAACAGCACAGATTATCCTAGCAGGGAATTGCATAGCTTGTATATTGATTATTCATATTTAAGATCAACTAATGTCAAAAACTAAGATAACAGATATGTCCAACCAACTTCGGTCAGGGAGAGCCATGCCTAACAAGTAACATTCACACCAGAAAGAAAAGGTCCAACATTACAAGCCTGAAGTAGGATCAAGATCTGATTGCATGTGAAGCTAATGTAGGTTTCAGGCCTCTACAAAAATATAAACAAGTCTGTATACATTTTTTAAGCCCACAAGCGATTAAGGGTGCCTTTTCATTAAGTCGTAGATTATACAGTAAGCCTTCATCTGAAACTCAAAAAGGATTACTTGGAAACTTTTTGGTGCATATATTATCATCCTCGTGATGTGCTTTCAGATATACTGGTTAGATCAGGTTCCTTGTTAGAATACTTTATCTGCCCAGCTACTGAGAGCACATATCACAAAAAATTTCTAGATAGAAGGAACTTTATATTCTAGATTTAAATCAATCAACTTTCAGATGTCAGTAGGAGAGCCTAAAATAAATTTCATACATAGAAGTATCAATCATGCAGCAAATCCAGGCTCTCAATTGAAAAAGAGGAATTTTTAAATGTGATTTTCCCATTATAATAAATATGTGTGCTTGGTTTATTGGATGGATAATGCCTGCCAAATTGATGCAACCTCTAAGTCAGAACTGAAATACCAATTTAGTAATAACTATTTCTTTGGAAGGACCCACTACTACTTAAAAAGTCACTTTTCAAGTAAAAGCAGTTATACCTGATCAAGTGTCACAGACTCATGATCAACCCGATCCTCTGGAAGAAGAACTTTGTGAACTTGAGAGACATAAGCAAGAATCTGAGACAAGACAGTAGCCAATTAAAATTTCATAGTATTCGAGAATTGCAGCAGACGTCATACTTTCAAAGGTGAATTTACTTTCCAATAAAATAGATAAGGACCATGACAAAAGACACCAATCTGATGCAGTCTGAATGCTTTTTCCATCCAGTGGATGGATAGAAATAATGTAACTTGTGTAACAACACATGAGTGAGAAGTTGAAATTATTATTCATATCATGTATAATCATGACATATCAAATTTAATGTTAAGAATAGTTCTATAAATCATTTTATGCATAATGGGACAGGGTGTGGAAGCTTAGTTTTGAGCAATGAAATAGAAATTTGCTTATACTAAACCATGTGGCTTCCAGACATATCCCATAATTCTTGCAACCACAGATAAGTTACGCCACATTCAACAATTTGATTAAAAGTGGCATATAAAAAGTCTTAATTATTGATTAGTTGGCACATTTCATTCTACCTTATCTGAAAACAAGACTCTTATTCCTGAAAATGCTCTTGTTATATAATCTACTGTACACACCAATTACACCCATGCTTCACAGACAGAGTACTGAATGCAATATACATAAAACAATCCAACTACTAAACATACTAATAGATCCATACAATTTCGTAAAATTCAATTAAAAAAAAAAGAGCAAACATGAGTTTAAGCAGGTAGAACTAAACCCCTGGAGGTAAAAAGTTCTACTAGTTTATGTCCTCATCAATCACTTATCCATCCAAAAAAATAAAAAAAAATGACATCGACTGCACCTGCATAAGTTATGCAAATACCATACCTCCGTTCCAGAAAATTGCTTGAGAATTTTCTTTGCAATAGCTCCTGGTGCAACTCTTCCAATGGTCTCTCTAGCTGAAGATCTTCCCCCACCCTTCATTTAGAAATGGGAGTTAGTCTACATAAATCTGCTAATGCTCAGTAATGCCATTTCTATTCTAATATTATGATATAAGACCTTACTTGCACTGATCTGACACCATACTTCATGTCATAGGTTGCATCAGCATGAGAAGGCCTATAAGCTAATGACATTTCACTGTAATCCTGAAAAACAAGAAAGAGTAAAGATAACATCAATTGGATGCAAAGTAGCATACTTCTTTAAATACGTTACAACAAGACCATATAATTGTAATCTCAAATGACTATGTTAATTCCCTAGGTCACCCTTCTCAAAAGAATAAATATAAGCATACTTCTTTAAAAATGTTACAACAAGATCATATAATCCTAAACGCAAGTGACCAAGTTAATCACCAAGAGCACACTTCCCACTTATGGGCATAAATTAACTCCCTCATATAAAGCCATTACACTAATGAATCACCACCACAAGAACAACAATATTTTAAAGTGTGCATGTGTGTGTGTATCCAAGAAAGATTGTCAAATAGAACTAGATATACAGAATTGTATGAGATAGTAAAGGGAATATTGGACAATCATTTATATACAAGCTCCAGTCACAAGCAACTGTACCATTGGACCTCTTACATTGAGTCTGATCAATAGGGATTAGACCCAATTAATCATTATGATTTTTCACCAGTAATAATGGCATGCTAAACCTATTCAAAACCCAAAATTTTCATATCCAGACTTAGATTTTCCACCATTGAACCCAATATAATATAAGCCTCTGTCTAGGAACTCACATGTCCTCTTTGGTCAGTATTTGGTACAAACACATGGATAGGTGTTCCAGTAGTCACTCCTGCAGTTACCATAGCATGCATCAGTCCATCAACAAAAACTGTGAGCATCAATCTCTTAACTTAAAAGAATATTACAAAATAAAAAACATAAAGTACAACTATGTTGACCAAAACTAACCTTCAGAGACACCCGAATATATTCTGCATGTATCAGTCTCTTTTCTGGGGGTGGTAATTCGACTTTGGCCTGGCCTCCTGCAATACTCAAACTGTTATTCCTTAAAGAAAATACACGTAAAAAAAAAGTAAAAAAAAATTGGCAATCAAAAACAATGACACAGAACAGGTACATTGTATTTCCAAATGCATTCTTTTGACAATCAGATTTTTTCCATAACACAACAAACATTCTAATGCAAAGTGGACGGGTGCTTCTACACCATGCTGTCAAATTACCTTCTATCAAGATCCAGTTGCAAATCAGCTTCTGAAAGAGGGATCCGAGGAGGGCAGCCGTCAACTATACAACCAACACCACCTCCATGAGACTCTCCAAAAGTTGTAACACGAAAGTGGGTGCCAAAAGTACTCCCTGCCGCGTGAATTTCTGTTGTGAAGAAGTAAAAAGATCAAAATATAATCTTAATACTTTTTTCAAAATATAATCTATGATACAAAAATCATGTTTTAAAGTTTAATGACATATAATCAGACTGACGTCCAATAAACATTCAATAAATTGGCATTAAAAAGATTACAAATTTGGTGAATTTGAACTCAATAAGTATGCTAGAAGGTGCAAAATTTGTTAATCATCCAATTCACTTATTCAACTACAATTTGACTAAAATATAACACATAAAAAAAGAAAAGAAGACATAAGACTCACGGAGCTTTTTGGGAGCTCGAAGGCGAAAGGAGATCTGGACGGTGGATATAGAGAACTTTCTGTAATCAGAGCTGTCAATTCTGGAAGCACCAAGAAAAGGCTTGGAAGCAATAGAAGAAGAAGAGGAAGCAGCCATTGAAGTAGTAACGATCAAAAGAAACAAAGAAACCAAAACACCCAGAAAGGGAATAATGAGAAAGATTCGATCTTTGTTGGGTTGGGTTGGTTTGGAGATTGCTGGGTAGGGATTTTGATTGGTTTATGGTGTTGGGTGGTGGTGGACTGGTGGTGGTGGACTGGTGGTGGCAATGGTGTTAAAGAAGGCTAGTAGCCACCTACCCTCTTTGTTTTGGTTGGTTAGGTGATGAAAAGGATTTTCAAAAATTAGTATTGGGAAAGAATAATTTTGATTTTTATTATTTCAGTTAGCTAAAATTTAAACTTGGAATGGGAATGAATTCTTCTTTCATATACGTTAGGGAATGGATTTTTATTTCTATAGAAATTAAATTAAATTAATTTATAAATTGGTTAAATATTGTTATATCCATAATATATATATAAAAATATATGAAGGGTATATATAAAATTACAAAATTGTCCGTATTATTTATTATATAAAAATCAGATAGTTTAGTAATTTATCAATTGAAATTATATTAAGTTAATTATAATTATAATTAAATTTTTATTTCATATTTTAAATAGGTTAACTTATAAAACTTAAACAATTTAGTAATATATTAATTAAAATTAACTTAAATTAATTAAAATTATAATTATAATTTAAATTAAACTATGTTTCCTATTTTGATTAAGTTAGCTTCTATTTTATATAATATAAACTAATTAAATAGTATGTTCATTTATAATTTAAATAAAATTATATCTCCTATTCTAATTAGAAGAATTTTACAGAATTTTAAGAATTTTATTGAAGTTTAATAAAAAAATAATAATTATTTAAATAATTAAAAATAAAAAATACTAAAAAAGTGATTTTTAATATATAAGAAAAAAGGAAAAAATGCTAAAATTTCAAAAAATATATTAAAAACTTAATGTTGAGTAAAAACTTTTATTAAAGTTTATTAAAAGTAAACTAATTTTAGATCATTTGATGATTAATTTTGATAATAATTTGAAAAATTGTACCTATTTTTTTAAAGAAAAAAAATTAAGTTAAAAAAATTAAAAAGTGATGTATAATTTTGTAAAAATTTTATTTAAGTTTAATAAAAATAATAATTATTATTTGAATAATTAAAAATAAAAAATATTAAAAAATACTAAAAAAAGTGATTTATAATAGTAAGAAAAAAGAAAAATAATGTTAAAATGTCAAAAAATATTAAAAACTTAATGTTGAGTGAAGAATTTTATTAAAGTTTATTAAAAGTAATTAAAATTAATTTAACTAATTTTGGATCATTTGATGATTAATTCTGATAATATTTTTAAAAATTCTACCTATTTTTTTAAAGAGAAAAAAGATTAAGTAAAAAAAATTAAAAAGTGATATATAATTACTAAAAAGAAGAGAAATATTAATGTTAAAAATGTTAAAATCATGATAAAATTAATTATAGTGACCAATTTTGTTAAAATTTTAATAAAATATCATTGAAATTATTTATTATTTTTTATTATCTAATGCTTCATTATGATTATAATTTTGAAAAATGAAGTACGAAAATGAAAATATTTAAAGTTGATGTTTAATTAATAAAAAATAGAAAAATTAATGTTAAAATAGTATATTTAGTTCTAATTTAAATAAATTTATATTTTTTACTCTAATTAGATGAATTATTATTTGAACCAATATAAATTAAATAAATAGCATGATTTAGAAATTTTATGGAAGTTTAATAAAAAAAAGTTACTATTAATTTAATTAAATTTTACTATTTAAATAATTAATTATAATCATAATTTCAAAATAGTATAGAGAATTTTTTTCATGGAGAGAAATAATAGAAGTGAAAATAATTAAATAGCTAATGTGATTACTCAAAAAAATTAATGTTGAAAATACTCAAAATTAATTTACAACAACAAATTTTATTAAAGTTTAATTAAAATAACTAAAACTAAGTTAATTAATTTATCTAATGATTAATTGAAAAGGCCCTAGAGGGGGGTGAATAAGGCTAATTAGAATTTTAGGTAAGATTATGTGAAATTTAAGAAGATAATTAAAAGGAAAAACAAAGTTTAAGATGAAAGAGGACAAGAAAATAAACACAAGGCACACAAGTGAGTTAAGAGGGCAGTCCTTCCCTTGAGAACATGTATATTTTAACTCCAATTGATACCACATGAGTTGTAACCATTCAAGGGCCAATTAGAGACATCAATATGAACATTTGAGGACTTTAATTAAGCTGCAAATCATCTAGCTAATAGTTACACTTTAAACATATGCATTAGTATTTCAAAATTACTTGTTAAAGTCAAAACAATGGTAGATTAGCTAATGATCATGCAAATATCCAACATTAATTATAATTATAAGATAAAAAAAATAACACATATAATTTTTTAAAAAAATACTAAAAAAGTGATATATATTGAGTGAAAAGAAAAGAAAAATAATATTAAAAATATTAAGAATTTAACTGATAGAAATTTTATTAAGAAAATTATTCAAATTAATTTAAATAATTTTGAATAATTTAATGATTAATTACAATAATAAATAAAATTTTGTAAATAAAATTTTTGTGAAAGAGAAAAGTACTAAGTTAAAAAATAAAATAAAAAGTGATATATAATTACTAAAAAAAGATAAATATTTAATATTATAAATATTAAAATAATGAAAAAAATTAATTTATAATGAAAATTGTTTAAAATTTAATAAAAGATAACACTAAAATTATTTTATTAAAATAATAAAGATTTTTCTTTTAAAAAATGAAGTACTAAAATAAAAAAATATTCAAAATTGATGTATAATTATGAAAATAGAAAAATTAATGTTAAAATTCTTAAAAATATTACAAAAAATTAATTTATTAAAATGTAATAAAATAATGTATTTAAAATTTTATTTATATTGATTAATTATAATTATAATTATAATTTAAAAATAATATATGAAATATTTTTAGAAGAGAAAAATACTAAAGTTAAAAATATTTAAAACGTATTAATTTTTTTAATTTAAATTTATTTCATAAAAACGAGTTCAATAATAGAAAGATTACGTGCGAAGCATGTGTTGTGTATACTCGTATTATGAAATATTATGAGATAGAATGTATAAATTAATAAATAATATTTTACCAAAAAATAATTATTAAAATAATAAATAATTTTGCAAAAATCATAATAATATTTCAACAAATATTAATAATTCATTCAAAATTAAATTTTTATAATATATAATTATAATGCTAATTTTAAATTTATAAAATATAATTATAAAATATGTTTAATATAAATAATATTGATTCTAATTTCAATTCCATGGTAAACTAACACTTTATGAAAGCTTTCACACTTTATTAAAACTTTCATTCCATTCTCGATTCTCTACCATTCTCATTCTGATTCTAATTCAGATGCGGATTCTAAAGTATAAATCAAACAAACCCTAAATTTTTGCAACTTCAATTTGGATTAAAAATGGGTGGATTTTAGGAATTTTGATTTTTTTGTAATTATATTAATTTTAGGGATTATAATTATTATGATAATCTATAAAGTTATAGTTTAAAATATTTTTTGTTTTAAAATTAGTAAATTTTTTTGTACAATTGATTGTAAAAAAAATAAAAAATATATAGTTTGTGAGAATAAATTATATTATATAATAGGCTCTTCCTATTATACACATATGAATATCTATAAAAAAAAATTTTCATTCGAATTTAAATTAGTGAAATTATTATCTAATATTATAAGTTATTATATCAATTGTTATAATTAAATAAATTAATTTAATTTTTATTGATTTTATTTCTATAAATATGCACATATACGGACAAAAAGCTCTATATAATATAATTTTAAAAAAAATTAAAAAATATAATAAATTGAACATCAAATAGTCATATAGTCATATTTAATGCAAATTTAGTTTATCAAAGAATTAAAGTTTAGAGTCTTATATTCCCATGAGTAACCTAATTGGTAAAAGGTGTGAACATCAGCAAGTTTGATCCCCTTATTCTTTCCTCTTGTGGTGGAGAATTAAATCATTCCAATTAAGATGCTAAAAAAAGTTTAAA
The DNA here is from genome assembly GCA_949673435.1 of Macaranga tanarius. Lineage (NCBI taxonomy): Eukaryota > Viridiplantae > Streptophyta > Magnoliopsida > Malpighiales > Euphorbiaceae > Macaranga > Macaranga tanarius. Next base: position 2,537 of record CATIWO010071904.1, on the reverse strand, counting down.
ATATTATTACTTATTAGTGATTAGCAAATAATTAAAGAGTTTTTTTTTAAACAACAGAAATTTAAATGTTTTAAAGTTTAGCATCAACTGGTTTTGATCCCACACAATGCGTAGTTTCTATAAAGTAATTTTTTTTTTTATTGAAACAACAATAAGTGGTTATACAAAATATGAATAGTTATGTTTAAAATTACATTACATTTTTTTTTTGCTTGGCTTTAGAAATTTATTTTCATTAGGATTGTCGTTTTGGGCAGTCACATGATCATGAGCCACATAGAGTCAATACTTTTTTTTAAAAATGTAAAATAATTTGAGAAGTAAGCCATGTAGAGTCAATAGTTTTTACAAAATGTAATATAATTTGAGAATAATGAAAAAAAAATATCATAAAAGAATAATATTTTGTGTTAATTTCCCTAAAATGGAAAAAACTCAAAATTTTAAGTGCTATAAAGTATAAACATGCTAAAATTATCTAAGTTCATATGTCCATTTTGATTTTGACAATGTTAAAATAATTGAAAAGAAAATTGCAAAGTTTTCAGTCCATCACATTTTATCCTTTTTGTCTTTAGTGCAATTTTTTGAATCTTACTTCTTTAAACATCATCTTTTTTTTTGGTATTATTAATCTATTATTTTTCAAAAAATTCATTGGCATTGATTTCATTGTAAAAGTAAATTGATAAAATTTCAAATTTATATAATAAAAAAAATATATCAAATGTAATGTACTGTTGTAAGACATTTGAAAGAAAAAATTATTACTCAACAAATGGAGCTTTTAAACTTTCATTTCCATTTTAATTGCAATATTTGAACTTTATACATCAAGAACTCACCATTAGTAATGCATTTGAATTAACATTTAATAGTTGGGATACCTATGCCCATTAACTGCAAACTATAACCAATATAATATTAAACTAATTTAAATATTTAAAATATATATATAAACAAATTGTAAAAAGCAATAATATGACAATAAAGTTATAGAATTATAATATCAAGTAAATAAAGAATTAGCAAAAAAATTCTAATGGATAATTCTAAAGTTTCAATTAAATTCTAATTTTATTGCCAAAAAAATTCCACATTTTATATAAAAATAAACACACTCATTTGGTTGAGAATGTACAGATTTTAAAACAAATAGAAAAAAATTAATGTCGAAACAAAAGTTGAACAATTGATTAAGAAGAGCAAATAATAGTAAAAGTAACGACATATTAAATGCCACCATCACACCACTTTCAAACCTTTTAAGTTCCATAACTGCCTAAAATTTATTTAAACGTTTTCTCATAGCTTTCTAAAAGGTTTTACGAACTGGTTTTTTAATGTTCTCTATAACTTATTTAACATTTTTTAAAGTCAAAATTGATTGAAAGTATAAAATTTTAGAAGAGCTATAAAAAGAAGAAAATACCACATGGCACAATTAGTATGTCGTAGCAAATCCTATATCCTTATTCCTTAGCTTTTATATATCATATATAGATTTCTTTATTTTAATGAATTCTCCTTTTTTAATACACATATATATTACATTATAAATTATTGGATGTAAATGTAATTTTCACTTGTGCTAAATGCATACATTATTAAAACCTTTTTCTCATTTTAGTCCCAATGTGAAAATAGTTTCGAATTGATGACTGCCTTTCCCTTCCAAATACTAAGAGAGTATAATTCCTAAAATGTTATCTAAGATAAAAGTATAACGTTTAACTCTATAGTTTGGAGTTGTAATACAATACATTTTAAGATATAGGATTCGAATCTTACTATCATTAATTTGTGAAATTATTTTTATTTAATTTAAAAGAGCAAGATAACCTTTTATTATGCAATTCATTAATATTTAGATCATCTGACATTTTTATTAATAAAAAATAAAAAATAAAAAATATAATTATTAATATAAAAAATGAATATATGAATACCCGTAATCTATTATAAATTTGTCCCTAAAATTATTTATCCTCTCCAATCCGGGTATTAAACCTCGCAGGTCACTGAACTTTAATTAAATTTCAAAACGGATACCCAATTTCATTTTGTTTCGTTTAAATCACCTAACATCAATTTTATTTCACATAGGATACATGTTGGAATTAAAGGGTATTTTACTGACATGGCGAACGGAGAAAGAATATTTTTCATCCAATTTCATTTTGTTTCTTTTAAATCACCTAACATCAATTTTATTTCACATAGGATACATGTTGGAATTAAAGGGTATTTTACTGACATGACGAACGGAGAAAGAATATTTTTCATCGATTCACCATGTTAACCAACACCTATTTTCCATGTCAAATTACAAAATTCTAGTCAAATAACCTTTTTTATTTATTGTACGTAACACTTAGTAATTTCAGCAGGTATCCTCTGTAAAATAAAATTGATGTTAGGCGATTTAAAATAAACAAATTGAAATTGAGTATCTGTATTAAAATTTAATCATAGTTAAGTAATTTAAAAGAAATAAATTGAAATTGAGTATCTGTTTTGAAATTTAATCGAAGTTC
>CATIWO010071891.1:0-39725 GCA_949673435.1 Macaranga tanarius | reverse complement strand
AATTAAGTCTAAATTAATATTTGCTTTAATGCAATAAAGTTCCAATCTTTGAATTCAGATTTTGGGATATGCCAGATCCCCGCATATGCGCAAATCCAATTCAATTAATTTAATTAATTAATTAAACTCTTTAATTAATAATCAAATTAATATTAATCATCACAAGTGCAAACCTTATGTGTGTGAGTTACTAGGTTTAAGTCTAAATAGCAATAGGAAATGATATTAACACTTAATATTATGGAAACACCTTTCCATACTGAATGTGAAAATCCCAATATGTTACATTCAGATCCCATAAGTCGTGAGTGACCCCCAGTATAGATATCACAACTACCCAATTAGAGAAGAATGTTGTATATAGATTCGCAAGAACCAATGAACACAATTATTGTGCACTAAATGCCCCTTCATTACAAGATCCCAATATTAGCTGGAGTCAAGTTTTAGTCAAACTCTAATTTTCTCAATCATATGACCTCATCTTAAGTTTAGTTCTTGATAAAACACGACTACAACTAGAAACTCTTTTCTAGCACTGAAACTCTTTTCTAGCACTGAAACTCTTTTCAGGTAAGGCGAGTTTGACCTAGCCAGGTACTTATTCATCAAGAATAACTTAGATAGCATAGGATCTTATCCCAGTTCACTCCAGGTAATGAATTCTATCTTGGCCGATCAATCATCCCTACATATAACGAACTAGAGCCACCACACGCCATATACCCATACATGGCTAGCACATGTATATAAGCGGTAACAAACTCTAACCAACCATATATGCATAACCGTGTTGCCTCAGGTAAAAGGACCATATGCACAATTATGTCCAAGATTGTGATTGTTGACTAAAGTGAATTCCCAAGCAATCACAAATCTTATATCACTGTTCAATCCACTCATCACATGAGTATCCACATGTCTATTCTGATATCTCATATCAAGTAGCATGAGACTCACTACCTCCCACTATTAGTATCACATACCGATCAAGGAAAATAGACAGAGGTGATAGTCTAGGGATTAATACTACCTTTATATTAATCCACCAACTATGAACAGTATATGTACTAAATGAGTTTGTCAATCATATTATCAACTCTTGATAATAAACTCATTTAACGTAATACTAAAGGTAAATATTCAAATAAACAAACACTTTATTTAAAAGAATATATCATTGCCAAAGGGATTATTATTATACAATGTTTACATACATAATGGCCTTAGGGCACATCTATACTAAAATACACAACATTAGAAGTTAATCCCAATGATTCTCACATTCTTGAGTTTAGGATGTTAGGTAAGAATCATCAACTCACTTATTCCTACATGCAAAGGGTTTTTGGCTTTACAAAGGATGGCATGTATAATATGCCTAAATCATTTGATGTTGATGAATTTTGGATATTTTTTACTAAGAAGGCCATGTTTATTAAGGATTTGAAGTTTTGGCTTTTAAATAAAGTTTTTTATTGTGTTGTTTTTCACAAGTCTGAACTTAATCATTGTTTGGCTCAAGAATTGTTTTTGATGTGGTGCATTCGTACAAAAAAGCAAGTGCATTGGACTTATTCGATTTTTAATCAACTTCTCACTTATGCTACATGCAAGGATGTTCCATTAACACATGGTCATATTGTTACTATTATTACAAAAACTCTTAATGTCAACTTTGATGATTTTGACCGTGTTGTTAAGTGCTCTTATTTTACTAAGCAAGCATTTGTGAGAGGTGAGGTTATGGATGCTTATTTTTGCTTAATCCCAGTGCATACTAGGTTTTGTTGGAAGGGGATTCTGCATCAACATATTACAAGTCACCAAGATGATGCAGCATATGTTGAGGTTGATGACCATGACGAAGATCCAAATGTGGGAGATGAAGTACAGCAAGAAGAGGCACCCTATGATGATGTACCTTCTCTTTCTTACCATATGCAAAAAGGTGCAAGTGGATCTTCTAGTAGTGACTTGCACATTTAGGAGCAAGTTTTGGAGAACTAAAGGAAGATGTAATGCCAATTGAGTGGCATGGCTGCTCTTAACCACTAACTCGATCACCGTCAAAGGAGGATGGAGTACAAGATGAACCAATACTTTGCACGTTGGGTCACACCATTGTGGACAATGTGCATTTTTTTACCTTTTCTTTTATATTTCACATTGGGGACAATGTGCATTTTTAAGCGTGGGGGAAGGGTTAGTGGTATAGTTAGTAGTAGTTTTTCTTATTATTAGTAGTTATTATTTAGTTATGTTTAGGTTAGTATGCATGTGTGTTTATGTTTTATTTTGCATTATTTTATTTTCTCTACATCCATAAGTAGTATCTTTTCTAAGTTCATCTTGATTGTGATTGAGTTTTTCTCTTTATGCCATGTTAGTAATTTAATTTTTTATGCTCAATTGGTAGAATTTTAGAGTTTCTTTTAGTATAGGGTAAGTTTTGCTTATTATCTCTTTTTTTTCTTTTCAAAATCTAAAAAATATTTAGCCCATTTTCTAACTATGGTTAAAGTTAGGATGCTAAGGATTTAAGCTTAGTTTCTAATGACTTAGGAAGCCTTAGGAAAACTATAGCCATAATACGAGTAACTAGCTTTTCAATAATGGATGAGGACATGAAAAAAAATAAAATTATATATAGTATAAAAAGAAAATTTATGCTTGTTATGTGACGCATCTTGAGTAAGTTGTGTGTAAGTGAGTATGCTTCTTAATTACATTCATTCGGAAAGAATGTGTAACATTGCAAATGTAAGAAAAAATAGTGGAATGGAGCATAAAATGCATCCATTATAAAAAAAAAATTGTGGCATGGAGCATAAAATTCACCCACTACAAAAAAAAATTTGAAAAAAAAATGTGTTTAAAAATTACATGAGAAATGTGAATTTATGCATGTGCTTTATCATTGTCTCAATGGCTACATTTGTTTTAGAAATCCTAAGTTTGAAGAATGAACATTTTGGCTAGATAGATTGGTTAGCACCTTGACTTTATATTCTTGATTTTGTTTTTAATAGATTGAGAAAAATTGTTAAACTTATTGCTTATGCTATAAAACTTGTTTTCTCTATCATTGTTGAGCATTGAAAGTTTAGTTATTAGCTATCTTTTTCTTAAAACTTCTTTCATGATTAAGATGATTTGATTAGATTACTATATTTATTTTGGAGAAGATAAAATTTTTTGTTATTTTTCTTACTTAGATCTTTGTCTCTTGTGTGAGGGCAAGCAAGGTCTAAGTATGGGGGAATTTGATAGTATGCAAAATAGTATAGTCATTTAAGATCATTTTATTGACTTTTTCTTTAGTTTGCATTTGCATTGTGTTTCATTATTGCATTATTGTTGTTATTTGTGTGCTTTTATGTTATTTGTGTGATTTGTAGGTCCTTTTAGACTAATCTCATACTTAAAGTTGCATTTGAGTGCATTGGAATGAAGTTTGGTGTCTTAAAATTCAAAGGAAAGAAGAGCTCGTGCCCACTCATTTTGGTGGTGCCGAGTCGTGACAGCAAGCCTTGGTGCCGAGTTATCCCATACTTCCTGAGCCAAGCTATGAAGAGTGTGCTGAGTCATCCCTTAGTGTCGAGTCATAACAAAGGTAGAGTGTGCCAACTCCAGCCTGACTCGGCACAGTGGTATGGAGTGGTTCCCACACCCCTTCCTTGCACCCTTTCACATTTAAAGCTTTTTAGAAAGTGTACGAATTAGGATGTTTGAGAGGCCTATAAATACATGTATTAGCATTGTTTTAGATATAGAAAAACACTTAATTTACATTTGAAAAGTATTAGTATTATTATTTTTTGTTGTTAGAAATATTCTAAATATCAAGCGAAGAATATTCAAAGGAAGTCTAGGAAAACATCAAGAGGCTTTCTATATCCAAGTAACTTCCTGGAGAGCATTGAAGAATTCATCAATCAACATCATAGTTTTGTTTTCTCTTTCTCTCTAATTAGTTGCTTAATGTTTTATTTACCTTCTTATTGTTATTTAATTATGATTAATATGTATCTTGGATAAGCCTTTGTTTGTTAGAATTGCAAGGAAGAATTAATCAATGAACTACATTTCTATCTTTTATATTATATGAATGATTTGATTTTAATTGAGTGCTTGAATGTGTTATGTATGATTGATCACCATATATGACTTTCTAATCAAATGTATATAATGAGAATTAGTACATTTTAGTAGAAATACAATTAGAATTAATTAAAGGTTAGGAAATTACTTGGAGACAAGAATTCCAATTTAAAGGATTAAAGAATTGGCATGGTTTTTAATGGTTTTTGTTTATCTCTACAATGTCATGAGAGTGCTTGTAGACTATAAATGAAAATACCCTTAATTGACAATAAGAATTGCTCTTAAGGACTTTAGGTCATGTTCTCCAATCATTGCATGTATTTATTTGTTTGTTGCTTTGTAGTTCTTGATAAATTCTAAATTGTGGTTCTAATGAACCTTAATAGAACTTATTATTAGAATAATTAGATTAGTTAGTAATTGTTTAGTAAATTTAGAATAGTTAGAACAATTTATTATTTTCATTATTATTATTTGCCTATCCATCTAACTATTTATCCGGTTAATACAAGATTGGTCCAAATTCCCGAGTGTTCGACACCCTACTTACTTTATATTTAGTCTTAGAGACTAGGGTATTATATTTAACCCACATCAACTACCTCCCACTACCGATATCACATACCGATCAAGAAAAATAGATAGAGGTGATTGTCTAGGGATTAATACTACCCTTATGTCAATCCAACGATTGTGAACATTTATAGTATATGTACTAAATGAGTTTGTCACTTATATTATCAACTCTTGATGATAAACTCTTTTACATAATACTAAAGGGTAAATATTCAAATAAACTTAACACTTAATTTAAATGAATATCATTTTATTACCATAGGGATAAAAGGTATAATGTCTACAAACAAGAATGACCCTAGGGCACATCTACACTAACATGGCAGACATATCCTAAAGGATTTTTCGTAACAATAATGCAATAAGTTCATGCATGATGCTAAAAGATATGTTTGAGATCCACCATTCATGTGGAAGTTATACAATGATGCATAATTCGACAATGTGTACTAAGTGAAGACATTTATGACATCCTACACTATGGCCATAGCCCATCTTATAAAGAACATTATAAACCTAACAAAATAGCATCCAAAATGCTCGAATATGGTTTCCATTGGCCTACCATATTCAAATGCACTTGTGAGTTTATAGGGGGGAGGAGTATGACAAATGCCAAAGGAGTGAAGGACTATCAAAGATGGATAAAATGCTTTAAGAAGGAATGTTGGAGGTAAAACTCTTTAAAGTTTAGGGTATAGATTTTATAGGACTATTCCCTTCATCTCATTGGAATAAGTTTATTCTAGTATGTGTGGACTATGTCACTAAGTGGGTTAAAGCTCACACATGTGCAACTAATAATGCTAGGGTAGTATGTAAGTTATTCAATAGGCTATTTACTAGATTCAGCATACCTCGAGCAATCATTAGTGATAGGGGAACTCAATAAAAAATTTAAAATGTTTATGGCATGATATAATATTAGGCACAAAGTCTCAACACTATACCATCCTAAAATAAATGGAAAAGTGGAAGTATGCAATAGGGAACTCAAGAAGATTTTGGCAAAAATCATCAACAACTCATGTAAAGATTAGGCTCAAAAGCTCAATGATGCACTATAGGCATGTAGAATAGCTTACAAAACACCAATTGAATTAACACCCTATAGAATTGTATTTGGAAAGACATGTCACCTACCTATTGAACACAAAGCCTATTGGGCTATAAAGACATTGAATTATAAATATAAGCAAGCAGGAGCTAAACGACTATTTCAGTTGAATGAACTCTTGGAAATAAGAAATTTGGCTTATAAGAATGCCAAATTGTATAAAGCAAAAACTAAACAATGGCATGATGCAATGATTAAGCCTAAAACCTTTAAAGAAGGTGATAGAGTACTCTTGTTTAATTCACATCTTTGATTGTTATCAGGAAAGCTCAAAACAAGATGGTTGGGTCAATTCATGATCTTTAAAGTGTTACCTTATGGAGTACTAAAGATTTACAACAAATAAGGAGGAACATTTAAAGTGAATGGCCATCGATTGAAGCTTTACTATAGAGAAAATTTACCTAAAGATATACATGTCTAACATTTCAGGAAGCTACCCTCCAATACCTAAACTCACACTTATAGCGACGGTCTAGCTTAAGACCATTATAAACAAAGCATCTCTTAGTAGATAACCTAAGTAATCCTTCTATTTTTATTTTTGTCTTTTTAATTTACTTCCCCACGCTAATTGTTAGTGTATATTCATATAGGTCCTTTGATGAGGAAAGATAGTAAGGTGGGAAATTTGTGTAATTGGTGACAACTCTTTAACTTTTTACTCATAATCCTTCATGTGCATTATCATTTGTATGCTTGGTTATGATGTGTGTATATATGTGAATATTAGATATGTTAATTAGATTAGATTAGGTTATGTGTTTAAAATGCTTAAGTAGTAGTAGTGTCAAAATAGGGTAAAAATCATTTACAGGTATAATTGCCTCAATTAAAACTTTGATGGGACTTACTTAAACATAAAATAACTTTAATCATAAAAATGAAAATAGTGTCACGGCCATGAAAAATGGGCTTACGGTCGTAACAAAGAGAGGCAAAAATTAATGTTAACACAGGCATACTGTCACGGCTGTGACAAATGAAGCGCCAACAATGGACTGCACCTAGGCTGTGTGTCATGGTCATGAGGTTATATGACACTGCCATGACACCTGTTGTAACATCTGAGATTTTGAGGTGACTAGTCAGAATGATTAAATAATAATATTTAATTTTAAAATGGTGGATAATATATCATTTTAAGGACTAAATTGATAAGAGGATAAGATTTAATTAAACTAAAGAAAATTGAGGAAGAACTAAAGAGGAAGAAGTGAGAAGTTTAAGGACAAAAGTAAAAAATTATTAATAAATATATATTGTAGCTTAGAGAAGGTGACGTAGCGGAAGATATAAAGGATAAGGATAACTATCACAAACTGTTGAATCCTCCGATTACCCGTAGGTAATCTTCTAAAACCTATTAAACCCTATGATTGCTAGCAATTAGGCATAAAAAATCGTTAATTCCTAAGAATATCGATATTTGGAAAATAAAGTTTAATTTCATAAATTCATCCAAAAACTCTCCTAAAACATAGAGTATAAATAAGCATAAATCTGGAAAACCCTAAAAACACAAAGGGCCAAATAAAAGCCCAAAAAATACCAAAAAAAAAAGCATACTAAAAACTTTAAAGCCTAAAACGATCAAATTTGGACAACAAAATGGGGTCTGTCAGGTTCCTCAAATAAATGCCTTATAGAACTTTGAGCCAGTTTCGATTTGATATATTATGGGCTCCGTAACTCAACCGGTGCCGAAAGTTGGGCCCTCTTAAAGTAACGCTGCGCATCTTGACGATCCAAAAATTACAATGCAATCTGATCCGCATCAGAAGGGGATTTACTATAATAACAAGAATATAAAAAAATAATAAAATCTTGGAGGAGTGGATTTGCTATAGCAATAGGAATTTTTTTTTAAAAAAATTGATGTGGAAAAAAAAAAGAAGAAGGAAACATTTGAAGAAGCAAGAAGAAGGAAGAAAAGAAAAAAAAGTTAGGAGCTTTGGCTTAATTGAAAATTAATTAGGTGAAGACAATTGATCAAGAAATTTTTAGAGTTTTGAATCGCAAAAATTTGTGAGTAAAATTCTATATTTCTTCTCTTTTAAATTTTTAAATTTTATTTTTGAATAATCATGTTTTTGATTCATTAATATTTGATCAATAATAATTATTTTGGTTTTGTAAGAATTGTTATTTGAGCTTCTTATTAATTTATTTACTTCAGAATAACAAATTATTGAAATTTATCAAGTATTGTTCAAGTTAAAGTTTATAAATTATGTTAAGTTTAAGTATAGAACCTTTGAAAATTTTAATGCTGAAATTGTTTGAATTTGGATGAATTTCCCTTTATAATTTTAATCTCAATATTAGCATTGGAAGTCGCCAAATTACTCTCCTTCAAACTCTAAAATTTAGTTGTCATGAATTCTCTTCTTGATTTATTGAAATTTAATTATTTATGAATGAATTTGTTTAAGCCTTGATTTAGAAATTTTATAGGTAAGTTAAACAAGTTAAAAAAAAATGTTTAAACCTCTAAAATTGAGATATGAATCTCTAGAATAAATTAGAATGAAAAACAGCTTCCAAACTAGAGCAAAATAGAGTCTGCAATGTTGCAGGTGCCTCTGCAAATCACTCAGGCGACACCTGAGTGACCAGGTGATGCCTCAACACAGAGGAAGCATCTCAGTGCTAATAAGGTGATGCCTCAGCACTGAGGAGGTGCCTCTATGCCTTGAGCCAGCAATCAAACAACCAAAATTCTAAAAACAACAACATAACTTCAACTGAAAATATATATACACATATATGAACACTTAATTCATTAAATACAACTAAAAAGGGACCGAATGAGACTTATTTTAAATAAAATATGTATAGCTAAGTTCAAAGTATGTAAATATGTATATAAAAACTTTATCAATTTAAGCAATGATTTCAAAATTTAAAAAATAGAGAAGTTTAAGCAAAAATTCTATAACATCCAAATTGTAAGTGAATACGGAAAATTATTCAAGTCCCCAACATAGAGACTAAAAATATGAAATGTTCTAATTAAAACAATTATGAGAGTACTTTTGAAAATTTACAATAGGAATGTTCAAATGAGAATGACATTGATAATTTACAAAAGTAACAATTGAAGAACGTTACGGGAATGGATGTGAAAAGAAAGGCATGAGAAAATAAAAATAATACACGAATACATGATAACTTTTAAAGAATGATATAACAATGAGCATAAGCATATATGATACTAAGAGATACTAAGTACATATCGGGGATATGGTAAGGTTTGGTGAGTTGGCATGATGTGTCCGGGACACAGCCTTTCACCTTATGTGATAAGACATAAGATTGTACGTGGGATACGACATTCGAGAGGAATTGAAAAAAATGTAATTTGGCTTTAAGTGAGTAATACAAATACGATAAGGCCTTAATTATGACATGTACTTTGGGTCATGTGGGTGCAACCTCTGATGGCCAGGCCAGCACATTATTGATGAGTAATTGTAATAACCTTCGGTGTAGTGATAGTACTAGCTACACTAATATCTACTTAGTTAGAGTTGTTTTAAACATTTATCTTGGTCGCGTGATAAAGTGTAAAAATAATACGCATTTAATAGAAATGCTTTAAAATATTCAAATTTTCTCGGCTACACTGTGATCTTTAAATATTTACTTCTAAGATTTGTTATTAGGATTTTAATGCAATGTTATTCTTTAGGTAGTTCCTATTTGTACTATGTTTCACTCACTGAGTATTTTCTCTTGGAAATACTCACCGCTCCTTTTTATAAAATTTTTCAGAGTAATAGGTCGTTGTTAGTAGTTATTTAAAAGATACCTTGGTGAATAGCAGGTGAAGCAAGCGCAACGTAGAGCCTCAAGAGTAATATTCTGCTAGAATATTAATTTGGTAGTAGATATATTATAGTTTGAGTAGTTAGTATTCAATAGTTTTGTAACATAGAATTTATGTTATATTTATATGTTTAAGTTATAAAGATTAATAAGTAATTGTCAAGATAGAAGTAATACTTAATCTCAACAGTGCTCAAGTTAGGTAGGTCAAGGGTGGTTCGCCTTCTAATAAGAGTATTAGTAGGGTTGGGTGTTACACCTACAAATTGTTTTGAAAAAAAATAGCTATTACAAAATGGCTAGTTTCGAAATATCATGCAATTATAAGATATTTTTAACGCTTTTTCACTATATTCACCATATATATCCCCTTCTACCATTATAACACACACATCCATATTCTTTTCATTCTCTCTTTAAATTTCTTCAAATTTCCTTAGTGTGTTAGGTATCCTATCATATTAGGAATTCTCTTCAATTACTCAAATCCTTTCTTTTTTATCTTTTTCTTTTTCTTTTATTTATATATACACCTCTCTTCTCTTCAATCTCTACATATAACTTTTTTTTATTTTCTTTTCTTTTTCATTTCCATTATTTCTTTTCTACTAACTATGTCTAGGAGAGAAGGTAAACGTCCAAGATAAGAGAAGGGCAAAGAAGTGATTCCATCCCTCAAGCCTTTTCTTTCTAAGATTCGCTTTAAGAATAATAATCATGAATAAAAATTTGCACAAGTGAGTTCTGAAAAGGTAATACCATATAGTTACATTGATATGGATGCTTTGAGGCATATGGGGCTTTGGGAAGAAATTGATTTATACATTAAATGGTTAGGATGGGTGGATTGGGTCAAACAATAATTTCCTTCTTATAAGGTAATTATTCATAAGTTCTTTAGCCTTTTTAAGTTTAATAAAGAGAATAATATAATGAGTTTTAGGTCGGGAAATGAAGACTTTGAGATGTCTATTTAGAAAATTAAAAGAGCTTTGAACATGCCAATCGATTATAATCAATTTTCCAATTATAATAGACATGAATTTTAAGGGCACATTACAGACTTAGATGAAAGGTTTAATCCTAGGAATGCTAAAGCCTCTAAAATTGCTTCTCATGGTCTTAGATATATGTATAGGTTGTTAGCACACACTTTTTTTGGGAGGAAGGAAAGTGATGGGGGTAAATGTCAATGAACTTGATGTTTTATATACTATGGTTAATTTATGGCCCATTGAACTTTCTCATATGATTGCATTTAGACTTAGGGATGTGGATAAGGTGCAAATAGGTGCTATTTGCATGGGGTGTATGGTAATGCCTTTGGTAAAAGATAAGGGTTCTGATGTAGACAATATACCTTTTAAAATGTGTAAGGTGACATGAAAATTAGTTTTGTGATGATCACTCATATAGGTTTGATAATGCCCCGAGGGGAGCAATTTATATTAGTTCAACATAAAAGGGGTGCTCAACCACATACACAAAGGGAAGTTAGGCAAGGAGAACAACTATAAGAGCTGACCATGGAAGCACTCATAGGTCAAATGCATGGGTTGGATTTGCGCATGACTATATTAGAGAATGTGGTTGGTACGATCAGCACTAATATGGCTATAATGAGTCACAATCTTAATGCATATTTTGCTTATAGGGGATTTATCCCATCTTCATACCAATTTCCACCTACTAAGTTTCATGGTGCATAAGAGGGTGAAGGTGGAGATGATGAAGAAGGAGGTGATGACTATAAAGGTGATGATTTAGATGAGCATGATGGTGATGCTTAAGAGGGATACACTAGTAAGAGTTTATGTGATGTGTTATGTCATGTTTTATATTTTTAGTGTTTTTTATGTTCATATTTTTGTTATGGCTTATTCTATGCTTTATGTTTTTCTTTAGGATGTTATGTTTTTCTTGTAATGTATTAATTTCTTAATAATAGTTTGTGTGTTTTTATGTGCCTTATGCATTATTATTCTTTATACGTTTAATATTTTTCTTTAGTGTTTTACTTTTTTTTTCTATCTTTTCTCTTTTTTCATTTATGTTGCTAACATTGAGGACAATGTTCAATTCAAATATGGGGGAGTATCTCTTATCCTTTGCTTTAGTTATTTTGTTTTGCTTAGTTTAGCTTAGGTTTAGTTTATTTTGAATTTGGCAAGAAATTCTCAATTTTTTAATGCATCCCTAAGTTGGTTAGATGTGGAATATTATTTAATTATGCTATAATACTTAAAACTTTTTAAATATTAACTCCAATTTTCCCTACCTTATAATATTTGCATTTATTAAAGTTATAAATCTTGTATATTAGGTTGAATTTCCTTAGTATAATTATAGCTTAACTTAGCTCTTGTGTGTTAAAGATAAAGGTAAAGATTAAGCATTAAAGTTTAATTCAACTTAAAAAGTATTTCTCTTTTGAGTGAGTGAAAAATGTGTGGAATACTATCTTATGGAGAGTTTGTCTTAATCAAGTAATTTTAAGTATTAGAGCCACCTTTGATTTTATGAGTTATGGTAGAAACTAACTAATAGGATAATATGAAGTATAAAATGCACTCACTAAGATAATATTAAAAAGGTCAGATGGAGCATAAATCGCACTCATCAATTAAAAATGCGAGATGGAGTATAAAACACACTCATAAAATTTAATTGGTTGGAATTGTTTTTTTTTTTTTAAAGAAAGAATTATATTAGTAGAGATATAAAATTAGTAAGTTATCATTCTTTAAGGTTAAGGGATTTCTAATATTTAAAATTATTTGAATTTGCTTATGATTCATGAGTTTTAATCTACATATTTTTCATTAATTCTATTGAGAAGTCTATTTTTGGTTAATTTTAATCTTTGGTTTTAGTGCATAAGAGCCTTGCTAAGTATGTTTAAATGTGGTTGTACTTTGTTATATTCATTAATATGCATGAATTGTGATTTTCATGAAGTCTTTGATTGATAACAAGCAAAAGTCTAAGTGTGGGGGAGTTGATATGTCCATATTTTATGCTTATTTTGAGTTAATATTTGATTAGTTTTACTTATTATAGCGTGACTATTTGGTTAAATTATGTTAGTTTAGGGCTTTAGGTAGTTGATATGCATTTTATATAGAATTAGGGTTTTTCTTACTAAATTATTAAGTGTTCATGATCCATATAGGATTAGGATTAGTTTAAGATCTGTTTTATAATTAATTATTGATTTATGTAAATTTTTTTATGTTTTACAAGGGTTTTAAGACCTAAGATTTGAGTAGGAGGCAATTGGAGGTCAACCGAAGCCTAATTCTACAAGAAAAAGTATGGGGAAGGATGTCACGACCGTGAAGAGGTGCCTAAGTTGAAGACATTGGTGAAGAAGCAGTGTCACGACTATGAGTCCTTATATCATGGCCATGAGGGCTTGCCATCATGCATACTTTGTTAGTGATATGCCCTAGGCCAATTGTGTTATGGCCATATTGTGACTTTATCATTTTGCATTCTAATAATAAAGAGGCATTTTTATCATTTTACTCTATTAAATTCCATAAATAGTTAATTCTGTCTAAGATCATCAAGTGTGTAACTTGATAGTAAAACTCTTAGATAAAAAATTGAATTATATTCTAAATCATCCCTAGTCGGTCATTGTTATAGAAAAATAATGAACGAAGACTAGTATGAGGTTGACTAATAATCGTGTTTTACTGATCATTTATATGTTGTACAAAGTCAAATTATAGGTACATAGGATGCACTGGATTGACCAGCTATAAGAATACTATATGGATAATTGTCATAAGTTATTCTCATCATAATGATTTTATTTTAGTCCTCTGACTTAAGATCATCATAGAGTCCTCTATGATGAGTTCTATATTTTGTCACATTTTGATGTTGTCTTTAATAGGATGATATAATAGATTGTTATTGGATATAGAATGAATGATGTGAGGAATCTGAGTGATCAAGAAAGAATTTGTCCCTTACTGATCATGAGAAAGATATCTACGGGCCCCTCGATAGGTTAGACTGAATATAAATACATGGTCGTACTGACTTAGATAGTCATGATGTATTGCTAAAGACTACTTATGACTTGTGGGCTAGAAATGAGATTTCGGGCCCAGTACCAACGTTGTGTGAACCTACAAGGTCGCACACTTAGAACAGGCCCAAAACGTATATTGGTATATTTGCCTAATAAGGTAGTTTTCTCTATCTGCATATATATATATATATATATATGTAATGATTTATTTATGGTAATAGTTACTATAACTAAATTTAAATTTGAATTAAATCCTTTAAAAGGAAATTGTATTTATATATATATATCAAAACTCGTTTTGGTATATAAATAAAATTCTTTTATAGGAAACTGAATATTGATATACCAAAACTATTTTAGTAAATGAGTGGTTGATAAAACCCTAAATGATGTATATATATATACATCCTTTTCTGTAGGGCTTTTATTCCAATATTTATTCAAATTTTCATTCTTTTAAGAAAAGAAAAACACATAGAGAAAATTTATGATAAAGATGCTAGCACACCAGCACCGATTTTGGCATCCTATTCGTGTGGATACCGATAGAGGACATGACTCTAACAGCAATGTATTAAAATCTAATAGAACATACAAAAGGTCTAGGTAAGGTGTCGCCGAAGTGAACCCGCTCTCATCCTTCGAACAGTCCTTTCTTGTGATTGTCTTAGTAAGATTCTGGAACTAATTTGTTAATTTAACCGAATTACATGGATCCTATAAGGGTTTTGAATGATTAAAATTTTTGTTTCCGCTGCGTTTTTATAACTCAAAACCTAATATACTTAATGTAGTAGGCTTTAATATTTTGGCCATAACTTTCTCTACACAACTCAAATTGAGGTAATTCAAAGTGCTATAAAAAGCTAACTCAAAGAGATACAACTTTGATGAACCCAAAGCTAATTCATTTATCTTCATGGTCTAAAGTTTCATGAAAAGCGGCTTATGTGCGTAACAAGATGCAGTAAACCTAATTCAATTAGGATTCAACTTGTGAAGACCAATTTCACTTCCAATTCATGTTTGGACAAATTTATTCCTATATATATGGATTCTAGAATGTGGAATTGATATCTACAATATATTCAATATATATGGATTCTAGAATGTGGAATTGATATCTACAATATATTCATCATTATGTTTTCTTAGTTTGTATTCAAAAACATAAAAGTAGGGCATTAACCATTGTGAAAGGCATACCTCATGGTGTTCAACATTCAAAGAGTTAAAGGGAGCAGAGATATGGGGGTTTCTTATCTTTTATTCTTCTTTTTATTTCTTTGAGTTATTTATAAGAATGTTTATGGGTTTTGTTTTTGTAATCATGGCATTAATAGGCTAGATTTTCATTATAGATCCTAATAAATCTAAGTAGCTTACAATTATGTTAACTCTTACTTTTTGATTTAATCTAAGTTGATTTCTTGTACATGGATTTTATTCTTATTCTTACTTATGTTTAACTATGGGTTATATTTAAAGTATGTTGAGACTAGGAAGTGATGCATGCTTTGTGTTTTGTTGTTTATATTAAATATGTATATAAGTGTTATGAGATTGGGATGTGATTAATCCTTAAGATCTAGAATAAAATCAACTAATGTTAATTGAGTTAGGAGGCCTTTTAATTATCAATATTACATGATTTATCATTGAGCTTAAGTTTAGTTAAAAATTTGTTATATTATACTTAGTGAGGTGAGAGTTCATAAGTTATAGCTAACAATTAAGTTAATTAAACCAACCTTTAATTGCTTGGAAAAGATATATAAGTACATTAGTTGATGAGCATCATATGCATGAATTAAACTTAAGTTCAAGTGTTTTATTAATGAGTTAATATTTAAACTAAGTGAAAGGTGAAGTTCTAGTACATGCATTCATACATTAATTAATTGTTATTTATTAATTTGCATTATTTACTTTTCATTTGGTACTTAGTTTAAATTAAGGATTAATTTTGGAAATATAGGTTTTAGATTTAAGTTTTCAATTCCAAAATTAATTTGATTTCTTTAGACAAATAATTAACTAAGTGAATTAGTACTCAACAATTAATTCTCATGGCAATAGTACTCTACTCACTACTATATTACTTGAGCGATCCATGCGCTTATGGAACATCAACCAGTGATCCCGTGTGTCTTGCTAATAGTGCAGATAGTAGTTTATAAGTTATGATTTAGATGAGTTGGAGTATTTAAATGACAAAAGCATAAGTAAAGGTGTCAAAGGCAAAAATGCCAAGTTTTAAAGGCAGCATATATATTGTGCCTTTTAAATTTAATAGAAGTTTAACAATTCTATTTAAGGCAAACCTAAATCCAATAGTTAACTAATTAGTTTTAATTAAAATTAATTAGTTAATTATCAATTACTATTAGTGAAATTATTGCATTTGATAAGTTATTGAACATGTAGTATTGGAGCATCATGAAGAGAAAAACAGTAAATGATGATGGTGTTATTAGAACTATTTACTAATCTGCTGCTAGTTATCTATATTTCATCTTTTTCCCCTTCTCCATGATACTTTCTTCTCTTCTTCTTCATTAGCCAAGCGCCACTGCTACCTTGCTTGCCTCCTAGCCTGACTGCAACAGGTCTAGTTCCCCCTATTCTTATGACCAACGGCTTATGCTTATGATCATTGAAGAAGATAGACACCTATTATAACTTGGTTTATTGAAGTTTATGTTTCTTTCGTCTCCCAAACAACCTTAAAAATAATTTTGTCAATTCCTTTTGCTTTTTTGGTTAGTGGATTCATCATAGATGGTTTTTGTTTTGATCAAGAGATATATGTTATTGTTATTTATCACTTGCAAAAAAATTTAAGTATTTTTTAGGTTTTATTTTATCTTCTTCAATTAGTTTTTTTGCTGAAATTAGTCAAGAATATGATTAGCTATATTTCTCTTACCAATCTGTTGTTGATTTTATTATTAATTCCAAAAAGATAATTTTAATTTTTCCAAGTAGTAACCCATGACCTTGCAAGTTTTGAAGTCTGTTAAGGAGTAGTTAGTGTTGGGATTTGGGTCATAGTCATGCAGCAGAAAATAAAACTTCCAACCCCAAAACCCTCAAAAAATCCAAATAGATCTGTTAGATTAATTAAAACGAGTTTAGAATCTTACTAAAATGAAATCAAAAGCAAGATTGTAGGAAGGAAAATAGGAGGTTCACTTCGGTGACACCCTACCTCAAGCCTTTCGTTTGCTTCTATCGAAATATAGATGCAGCTATAGAGCAACATCCTCTACCGTTATCCACACAAACAGTACATCCAAAAATTATATGGTATGCTAGCACCTTCCTCTCTATTTTTCTCTCTCTGTGTTTTTCTCAAAAGAACATATATCAAATGATAAAAGATGATACAGCCACTAAATCCCTATATGACATATATATACATATGTATATATGTGTGTATGTGTGTGTGTGTATATATATATATATATATATATAGATAGATAGATAGATAGATATATATATTTTAAAAATTTAATTATGGTAACTATTACCATAAATAAATATTAACAATTTACACATAAGAGAGATAACTATTTTATTGGGCTAATAAGCCCAATATCCATTTTGGGCCTATTCTAAGTGTGTGACCCTGTAGGTTCACGTAACATTGGCAATGGGCCTCCAATCCTATTGGTAGCCCATAAGTCATAAGTGGCTTCTAGCAAGACATTATGACTACCCAACTTATGTGAAGGTCGTTAAGTCGACATAACCTATTTCACAATAAATATTACATTCCTTTTGTCACATGATATCTTCGATTGAACATAAAGTATGGTTTATGTCATCCTTAACAATTCAATCATATTATTTCTTGATGTTAAATAGACTGAAATTGATAACTCCTTATTAACTGATTTCAAGCACGGCCATGCATTTATATTCAGTTTAATTTATCGACTGGCCCGTAGATATCTTCCTCATGATTACTGAGGGACAAATTCCTTCTTGATCACTCATACTCCTCACATGATTCATTTTATATCCAACAACAATCTATAATATTATCCTGTTAAACAGAACATTATAATGTGTCAAAATATAAAATTCATCATGCAGGACTCTATGATGATCTCAGGTCAGAGGACTACAATAACATCATTGTGATGAGAATAACTTATGATAATTATCCATGTAGTATTCTCATAGTGGACCAATCCAGTACATCCTATGTACCTATGACTTGACTTTGTATCTCGTATACATGATTAGTAAAACATGATCATCAGTCAACCTCATACTAGTCTTCATTCATTATTTTCCCATAATAATGACCGACTAGGAATGATTTAGAATATAACTCATTTTTCATCTAAGAGTTTTACTATCAAGTCGTATACTTTATGATATTAGACATAATTAAACATTCATAGAATTTAATATAATCAATATAATAAAATGCCTCTTTATTATTACAATGTAAAATTGACAAAGTTATAATATAGCCATAATACAATTGGCCTAGGACACTTCACTAACAATCTCCCACTTGCACTAGGCCCAATAAACATTGTATCTAATACCCATTAACCTAGTATAACTCTCAAGCTTAGGTTGTGGGAGAGGTTTAGTAAGTGGATTAGCAACATTGTCATTTGTAGGCACTCTTCATATCTTTACATCTCCTCACTCAATGATCTCTCGAATGAGATGGTAATGCCTGAGTATATGTTTGGATCACTGATGTGATCTAGGTTCTTTAGCCTGTGGTATGGGCCTATTATTATTATAGTATAAGTTAACTAGATTTCAAATACTAGGAATAACACCCAATCCAGTAATAAACTTTTTGATCCAAACTACTTCCTTAGTTGTTTCTAAGGCGGCTATATACTTAGCCTTTGTTGTAGAATCAATAACAGTGTCTTGCTTTGAACTTCTCTAGCTCACCGTACCTCCATTCAAATATAACACATAACCCGAATGCGATCGAAAGTCATTCTTTTCAGATTGGAAGCTGGCATTTGTGTAACCATTTACAACTAGCTCATCTTCCTTTCCTCTATACAGTAAGAATACATCTTTAGTTCTTCTCAAGTACTTAAGAATGTTCTTGACTACTATCTAGTGACTTTCACCTGGGTTTGACTGGTATCTACTCGTTATAGTTAAATCATATGAGACATCAGGTCAAGTACATAATATAGCATACATGATAGATCCAATAGCAGAAGCATATGGAATTTTACTCATGCAGTCTCGCTCATCTTGTGTTATTAGACACTGAGTCTTACTGAGACTAATGCCATGTGACATTGGCAAGAATCCTCTCTTGGAATCTTGCATACTGAATCTATTCAGTACCTTATCCATATATGTACTCTAACTTAGGCCAATAAGCCTCTTAGATCTATCTCTATAGATCTTAATGCCTAGAATATAAGCAGATTCACCTAAGTCGTTCATTAAAAAATAATTCCCTAACCATGTTTTAACATTTTGCAAAATAGGGATATCATTTCTAATGAGCAATATGTCGTCAACATATAGCACTAGAAAAACTATTGCACTCCCACTAACTTTCTTGTAGATACAAGGCTCATCTTCATTTTTTATGAAACCAAACTCTTTAACAGCTTTATAAAAATGAAGATTCCAACTCCGAGAATCTTGCTTTAATCCATAAATAGATCTTTAAAGTTTACAAATCTTTCTAGAATTCTCAGGATTGACAAAACCCTCAGGTTGTGTCATATACACATCCTCGAGTAGGTTTCCATTAAGAAACACTATTTTGACATCCATTTGCCAAATTTCATAATTATAGCATGCAACTATGGTAAGGAGAATCAGAATGGATTTAAGCATTACAACTGGTGAAAAGGTTTCAGCATAGTCAATACCATGTATTTGTTTAAAACGTTTTACAACTAGTGTTGCCTTAAAGGTATACACATTGCCATCTATGTCAGTTTTCTTTTTGAAAACCCATTTGCACCCTATGGTTTTTAAACCACCAGGTGGATCAATCAAGGTCCAAATTTGATTATTATACATGGATTGCACTTCTGATTTCACAGCTTCAAGCAATTTCTCAGAGTCAGGACTACTTATGGCTTCATGATAGGATGTGGATTCATTTTCATCCACAATCATTACATCATTGCCATCAGTTAAGAAAAATCCATATCTCTTAGGGGCTTGATGTATCCTATCAGACCTCCTTAGGCCTTGTGGTACTTGCGTAGGTTCAATAACTACTTATTGATTCAACTGAGGTCCCAAAGGTGATTCAATGCTAATTTGTGTTTCTTAAATTTCTTTAAGATGAATCTTACTCCCACTAGTTCCTTTGGAAATGAATTCTCTTTCCAGAAAAATACAATTTAGAGTAACAAACACTTTGTTCTCAGAAGCATTATAGAAGTAATATCCTTTAGTATCTTTAGGATATCCCAAAAAAGGCATTTGCCTGATTTAGGTGCTAATTTATCAAAAATTTAATGCTTCACATATGCCTCACATCCCCAAATCTTAAGAAAAGAAAAACTGGGAGACTTCCCAATCCATATCTTATATAGTGTCTTTTGAACTGCCTTGGATGGAACTCTATTCAATAAGAATGCAGTAGTTTCTAGAGCACATCCCCAAAAAGATAATGAAAGATTTGATTGACTCATCATAGATTGTACCATATCTAATAAGGTTCGATTTCTCTTCTCAGGAACACCATTCCATCGTGGTGTTTTTGGTAGAGTTAATTGTGAGATTATCCCATAATCTGTAAGATGGTCAGTAAATTCTTGGCTTAAATATTCACCACCTTGATCTGATCTAAGTGCTTTAATACTTTTACCAAGTTGATTTTGTACTTCATTTTGAAAATTTTAAACTTTTCAAAAGATTCAGATTTATGTTTCATTAGATAGACGTAGCTATATCTACTAAAATCATCTGTTAAGGTAATGAAGTACTGAAAACCTCCTCTAGCAATAAAAATTAGTGGTCCACAAACATCTGAATGTATAAGGCCCAATAAATCATTGGCCCTTTCACTATGTCCAGCAAAAGGTGTCTTAGTCATTTTTCCCATCAAACAAGATTCACATATATCATATGATTCAAAATCAAATGAGTTCAACATTCTATGTTTATGGAGTGTTGAAATGTGTTTCTCATTTAAATGGCCCAAACGACAATGCCAAAGGTAGGTGGTATTTAAATCATTAGATTTAAATTTCTTTATATTAATGTTATAAATGGACTTTTCATTAGTGTCTTCAATATTCACAATATAAAGACCATTCATTCGAGGAGCATATCCATAGAAAATGTTATCATGAGAAATGGAGCATTTATTATTCTTAATAATAAACTCAAAACCATCCTTGTCTAAATAAGAAATAGAAATAATATTCCTGCTCATAGCAGGTACATAATAATAATTTTCCAAACTCAAAACAAGTCCACTAGGCAAAGATAACTCATAAGTTCCTATAGCTAAAGTAGCAACTTTTGCTTCATTTCCAGCTCATAGGTCCACTTTGCCTCTAATCAAGATCCTACTCCTTTTCAGTCCCTGGACATTTGTACAAATGTGAGAACCTAATCTGGTATCTAATACCCAAGAATCATAAGTAGATAAATTGACTTCTATAACATGAATACTTGAAGAGGATGCTCCATCACCCTTCTTCTTCAGATCTTCCAAGTAGAGCTTGCAATTTTTTTCCAATGACCTAGTTCATTGCAGAAATGGCATGCTACTTCTTTGGGCAGTTTAGCCTTAGGTTGAGGCTTAGGCTTAGGCTTCTGAAGGTCTTTAGCAGCCTTGACCTTTCTTTTGCCCTTTCCCTTCCTTTTCATTCCCTTTCCTTTATTAACCATGAAAACATCTTTAGTATTCTTGATATTCTTCTCAGTAGTCTTAAACATCCCATGCAATTCAGAAATAGTCTTCTCCATGTTATGCATATTATAGTTCACAATGAACCCATCAAATGCATCAAGCAAGGATTGGAGAATAATATCAACAGCCAACTCTTGGGTCATTTCAAGACTAAGTTTTTGTAAGTGATCAAGATGACCCTTTATCTTCAGAACACGTAGACTGACTGAGCTGCCATTAGTCAACTTGCAAGAGAGTAAAGCCTTGATGGTGGCAAACCTCTCAATTCTAGCTTTCTCTTAGAACATTTCCTTGAGATGAACTATCACGGTATAGGCCTCCATTTCCATCAGTTGTTTCTGAAGCTTTGATTCCATGCTACCAAGCATGAGGCAAGTGACATCAACAGAATCATTGGCATACTTACTCTAAGCATCCTTTTGTGCTCTGGGAGCATTAGCATCTAATTCATCAGGGACAGGTTAGTTAAGGAAATGTTCCTTTCTTTTTTGCTTAAGAATAATTCTTAAGTTTCTATACCAGTCAAGGAAGTTAGTCCTATTGAGCTTATCCTTCTTAAGGATTAATTGTAGTGAAAAGTTAGATGCAGTGTTTAATGCCATTATCTATAATAAATATATATGTAGAGTACAAATTATTAATGAGGGACAATTTAAATCCCACTATTTACATCAAATTAATCACCCTCTGAATAAATTGATAATAACAACAATTGCAATTATAATGGGCCAAGATCCATATTTCATCTCTCTTTAAGTAAGCTTTGGCTTATCACCTAAAGTTTAATTATTTAGGTAGGCAACACTTTACCAATTACATCTTATGCAACTCTTGGATACCTATAGGATTTGACATCACATGTCTTGACTAATCCCATATTAATGGACTAGGTCCAAAACCATTTTGAACCTAGTTAAGTCTAACTATTTCAAACATATGGATATCACCATTATCCCATCTTGCCTTACCCAAATGGCTTAATACACCCTGCTTTGGTAGAACCTATATATAGCAATCCAGCTCTTGACAAGTGTTGATTTATGGAAGGCATTTTATGACTTACTATTAGTTGAGGGTTTTACTCATTAATTAATGTAGTGTTGTATCATATACATACCATTATATGCACATCAACTCATACACAGCATTATGCATAGCATTACAAATATATCATCATATGCATAGCATCACATACGTAGCACATAAATAAAGAAAAAATCATTGTATGGTCCATGCCTAGCATCATGCAATATCCACAAAACATAGGAACATATAAAGAATTTATTTTCAAATTTATTTATGAGGTGAATCCATTTGGTGGGTCAAGGGGCAATGCCCCTTGTGGGGTCCTAGGGGCAGCGCCCGTAGCAGGGTCTGGGGTCAGCACCCCCGAAGGTGATTTATTTTAACTCCTTCAATGAGTTATAGCCAAGATTCGTAAATTTTCAACATTTAAACAATTACAGCTCAGGCACGGCCATACGACTTTTCGACATGGTCGTGCACCTCTAGGCGTGAATAACATGTTCACAGGCACAGCTATGCAGACTTTCTGCACGGCCGTGCAACACCTGATTTGAATTAGGTTGCACGCAAGCGTGGCCGTGTGACTTTTTTGCATGATCGTACGTGACCTGTTGTGGACAGAATGCACACAGGTACGGCCATGCAGACTTTCTACACGGCCATTCACGACCTATAGCTGCCAATTCCACCAAGAATCCCTAATTTAACAATGATATGTTAAACCGATGTGTATAAATCTGCAAGTGCACAGAATTGTATTAAGTAGTAATAAAGATATCGTCCCACAGAGATTGTGAATTGAATACTGAAATACTAACTATGTTCTTTTGTTCAGACACCGAAATAGAGTTTAGATTCTTTATAAACTGAAACCAAATCAACTAAAGTAAAATTCAAATTCAAACAAATATTAAAAGCTAGGGTTCTTATTCTCAATTGGACCATTTCAAAGGATTGATTACCTAACTAGGTTTAACTATTTCTAATTTATTTTGAAGGGATCCTAGAAACAATAGGTTTTTCTCTCAGATAAACCTATAATTAACTGGGAATTAATTAACACTAAGTTTACTGGCTCTCACCAACCTAATGCCTTTTAAATCTAATTTTAAACACAACCTTTAATCAATATTAATCCACTTAATTGTCTCTCAACTAATTCAGCAATCAATAGGTCATTGCCTAATCCTACAAAACCTATCTCTCGATTAAGCCTATAGTATTAATTCAATCTTAGGGTGATTAGTCCTAAAACAACATTAAGCACAATAATAACTAATGAATTATATCTAGCAACCTAATATAAATCACAATAAGCACATGGTCAATTCAGAATAAGAACCCTATAAAGGATCTAGCTACTCATGTTACGAATAAAGGAAAACAAAGAAGAAATGAAAACCATTCTGAACATAATAACAATTAAATAAAATAGTGATACAAGAAAAACCCCATTCCAAATGATGTAAGGAAGCCTTGCTCTTCTAACTTCAAGCCAAGTATCTCCTCTACTATGAACTAAGCAAAACAAAATAAAAACATCTTCTAAAAAACAAAGAGAATAGAAAACTAAAACCAGAACTAAAAACTAAAAACTAGGAACTCTCTTAATGAAAAATAGACGGTTCTATTTAAAAGACCTAGTTTCTTAATGAAAAAGGTCATTTAAACTCTCCCAAACTCTATCTAAACATAGGTTTAAAAGATGAGCTTCTATCTATCCAAACTCCAGCTTAAAATCCACTTTTGATTGGCTGCCACATCATCGTGCATGGGTACACAACAATTGGACACACCCATGCTTCAAAATAACTCTGAATTCTTGAAATCAGGCATGGCCGTGCGCATGGGCGTGTGCCTCACATATGGGCGTGTGCAAGGGCATGTTCTCTGTAACTTGCTTTTCTTCAATTCAGGCATAGGCAAGCGTATGGGCGTGCGACTCTATACATGGCGTGCGAATGGCCATGTGCCTTGATGTGAGGATGACCTTTAACTTTAAGCTTCAATCTTATCTTATCTTCAAATACTATCTCCATCTCCTCTCAAATGCATCCTACAATCAAAAACTAAATAAAAATTACCTATTTAACATAAAATCACCTAAATTAAAATAAAATAATAAAACTAACTAAATTAACTAAAAACTAACTAAACAATGCATTTCTAAACTTAATATGCAATAAAATGGAGCGCTCAACACATGCATGTTTCACACTCATCATTAGCCTAATTGTAATAAGCATTTTATACAATATTTGAAAAAAATAAAGGCAATCCAATTCATTTATTTTAAGCATAATTGTACATATAAACTGTTTCTAACATTTCTCCTGTTGTTGGATGGCTTGCCTTTATAAGTTTTCTAGCCAACTATTTTATTCTCTCTCTCTTCTTTTATTTATCCTTAATTTTTACCTAGGTCACCCCTTTTGCGGAGTTTTCAATCTAGCATGATTTTTTTGTCTCTAATTTTTATCTAGACAGCCTCTTTTTGAGGTTTTCTCCCTAGCGAGACCTTACAGAAAATATTTCTTGAGTTTGTCTACGTTGATGGGCTCCCTAAACTTGTTCTTTTTCAAGTTTGATAAAATGGCTGCACCTTTCGAGAATACTTTTTTTACTAAGTAAGGCCCTTCCCAATTTGGTTTAAACTTTTCCCTTGGATCGGTGAGGATTGGCTTTGTATGCTTTAACACCAAATCACCTTCTTTTATCTTCACCGGCTTTATCTTTTTATTTTAGGCTCTAGATATCCTCTTCTGATATAATTATGAGTGATACATGGATTTTAACCTCCTCTCATCTAACTGTGTCAATTGTGCCAATCTGCTTTCAACCTACTAACATTCTGGAATCTTCATTTCTAATAAAACCCTCAAAGATTGAATTTCCACCTCCATGGTAATACCACTTTGCACCCAAATACCAATGAGTAAGGTGTGACCCCAGTAGATGTTCTTGTAGTCGACCTATATCCCCATAATGCATACTATAAATAATTGGCCCAATCCCTATAGTTCTCCATCATCTTTGCCAATATCCTCTTAATATTTTTATTTGCAGCTTTGACGGTGCCATTTGGCTTGAGGTCAGTATAGGGATGACTAGTGATGCTCTATTTTATAATGGCAGAGCAGTGCAGTAGTTTTGATTAAAATTTCACCCCGTGATTAGTGACAACATGGTGTGGCAAGCCGTATCTGTAGATTATATTATTATCTATAAATCTCACCATCTGTTTCAATCCCACTAAGGTATACGACTCTGCCTCAACTGACTTGGAGAAGGAATCAATGGCTACAATAATATATCAGTGCCCGTTAGATGTTGTTGGCCTTATTTCTCCCATTATGTCAATCCCCCAAGCTGCAAAGGGCCATGAGTATGTCATTCCCTAAAGCTCCATTGAAGGTAAATGGCTAACATCTCCATAAGCCCGACAGTTATAGCATTTCTTCACAAATTGTACACAGTCCGACTCCGTTGTCAGCCAAAAATATCCTTGTTGAGTTATCTTTTTAGCTAACACCGTTCCATTTATATAGGGGCCATAGACATATGTATGTACTGTTCCCATTATCCTTTTAGCTTCCTCTTTATCCATGCATTATAAATGCCCTCCGTCGGCATCCTCTTATACAAGATCCCGTTATGGCTAATGAATTGTCTTGACAATATCCAAAGGGATATAATTTCCTTTTTATCTGCATCTTTAAGGAACTGGAACATTTCTAGGTATCTTTGCAAGTCATAAAACTATGGTTTTTCACTAAGTTCTACCAGTATTACCCTTATTTCTTTATAACATGGAGTTCTAGACCTTGCTAAGATAAGAGCCTTAGCTGCGTTCTATTTACCACTTTACCACATTAAAGATAAAGTAGTCAGAGCATCCACAATTTGATTATCTTCTTGGGGCAAATGAACAAATCTACACTGACTGAATGAGAGGGTGATGGTAGCCAAGAAATCCCAATATAACCATGCATTATAAATGCCCTCCGTCGGCATCCTCTTATACAAGATCCGTTATAGCTAATGAATTGTCTTGACAATATCCAAAGGGATATCCTTTCCTTTTTATCTGCATCTTCAAGGAACTGGAACATTTCTAGGTATCTTTGCAAGTCATAAAACTATGGTTTTTCACTAAGTTCTACCAGTATCACCCTTATTTCTTTATAACATGGAGTTCTAGACCTTGCTAAGATAAGAGCCTTAGCTGCGGTCTATTTACCACTTTACCATATTAAAGATAAAGTAGTCAGAGCATCCACAATTTGATTATCTTCTTGGGGAAAATGAACAAATCTACACTGACTGAATGAAAGGGTGATGGTAGCCAAGAAATCCCAATATAACCTTAACTTGTCCTCTCTAACTTACCATTCCTTAAAAACCTATTTTACCACCAACATTGAGTCACCATATACTGTAACCTCTTCTACCCCTATGCTATGCAATGCCTCTAACTCAAAAATGCACGCCTCATATTCTGCCTGATTATTTGTTACCTCAAACTCAAGCATCTTCACTATTTGAATCATCTCATCTTTTGGAGTGACCAAGATTACCCCAGTACCTGCCCCTTTATTATTGACTGCTCCATCAAAATACATGCACCATCCTTGGACCTTAATTGCCCCCAAGTGCTCATATGGAAATTTTAATTCCCACTCATAATCATCATCCACCGGATTTTGTGGAAAATTTTTTGCTACTGCTCTTCCTTTGATCACTTTCTTTGATAAGTAATCAATATCGAACTCTATGAGCAGTACCAACCATTGAGCTAACTTTCCTGTGAGAGAAGGAGTTTGCTTGAGGTACTTTAGAGGGTCATATTTTGACACTACTTATTTTTTATAGGATTGAAATGTTGGGTTCCGGGTCACAAACATGCAGCAGAAAATAAAAATTTTAACCCTAAGAACCCCCACCAAGATCTAGGTAGTTCAGAATAAATCAATTTAATTAAATATAGAATCTTACCAAGATGAGTTCAAAGGCAAGATTGTAGGAAGGAAGAGAGGAGGTTCACTCCGATGACACCCTACCTCGAGCCTTTTATTGTCTTCTATTGGAATACAGACGCATCCAAAGAGCAACGTCCTCTACCGGTATCCACACGAATAGAACACCCTAAAATGATGATGGTGTGCTATCACCTTTCCTCTCAATTTTCTCTCTGTGTTTCTTTCTCTAAAGGAACGTATATTTTGTGAAAGTTAAATGTGCAGAGACACTCTCTTCTTTTAAACTCCTAAATGATATATCCATATATATATCTCCTAGGATTTAGTCTTTCATAATTACCAAAATTCTTTTTGGTCTTATCATTATCTTCATTTTATTTAAATATTTATATCCATAAATATCCAAAATTATTTTACATATATATAAATATATATATTTTAAATTTAATTATGATAACAATTATCATAAATAAATTATCACTAAATATGTATTAGAGAGAATACTATCTTATTGGGCTGATAAGCCCAGCCCAATATCCATTTTGGGTTTATTTTATGTGTGTGACCCTGTAGATTCACAAAACATTGGCAATGGGCCTACAATCCTATTGGTAGCCCATAAGTCATAAGTGGCCTATAGCAAGACATTATGACTACCCAAGTTATGTAAAGGTCAGTAATCCGACACAACCTATTTAACAATAATATTACAGTCCTTTTGTACATGATATCTTAGATTGAACATAAGGCATGGTTTATGCATCCTTAATAATTCAATTATTTCTCGATCTCAATTAGACTAAAATTGATAACTCTTTATCAACTGATTTCAAGCATGGCCATGCATTTACATTCAGTCTAATTTATCGCGGAGCCCTTAGATATCCTCCTCATGATTAGTGAGAGACAAATTCCTTCTTGATCACTCATACTCCTCACATGATTCATTTTATATCTAATCATAATCTATTACATCATCATGTTAAAAGATAACATTAGAATGTGTCAAAATATAAAACTCATCATGCAAGACTCTATGATGATCTCAGGTCTGAGGACTATAATAACATCATTATAATGAGAATAACTTATGATAATTATCCATGTAGTATTCTTATAGTGGGTCAATCCAGTACATCCTATATACCTATGACTTGACTTTATATCTCGTATACATAATCAGTAAAACATGATCATCAGTCAACCTCATACTAGTTTTTATTCATTATTTTCCCACAATAATGACCAACTAGGGATGGTTTAGAATATAACTCATTTACCATATAAGAGTTTTACTATCAAGTCATACGCTTGATGATCTTAAATAGAGTTAAACATTCATGGAATTCAATAGAGTCAATATGAAAAATGCCTCTTTATTATAGTGATGTAAAATAAATAAAGTCATAATATAGCCATAAAACAATTGGCCTAGGGCACATCACTAACATGAAAGTAGTTCCGGAGCTTTTTAGTTGCCCAAATAACCACTAACATGTCTTTTCCATCAAATTATAGTTAGCTTCGTAAGGCAGGAACTTTTTACTCAGATAATACACCACATGTTCTACACCACTTTCATTTTCCTGTGCCAACATCACTCCTACTACTTCTTTTTCTATCGCTAAGTACAATATTAATGGCTTTCCCAATCTCAGGGGTTGTAATATTGGAGGCTTTATTAGGTAATTCTTAATGGTTTTAAAACCCTACTGACACCTATCATCCCACACCACTGGCTGGTCCTTTCTAAGTAGCTTAAAGATCGGCTCGCATATCGTGGTCAACTTAGGTATGAACTGACTGATATATTGTAGATGACCTATAAACCCTCTCACTTCCTTCTCTATCTGGGTGCAGGCATCTCGCTATTAGCTTTCACTTTATCTGGATCAATTTCGATTCCCCTTTTACTAACTATATGCCCCAGCAATTCACCTGATGCTACCTCACATACATACTTCTTATGATTCAATCTCAAGTTATATTTTTTAGCTCTCTTTAGGAACTTGTCTAGAGCTTTAAAGTGCCCTTCCCCAATCTGGGACTTGACCATCATGTCATCCACGTATACTTCAATCTTCTTTTGTATTATATCATGCAGTAATGTAGTGGCCATCCTTTGGTATGTTGCTCCAACATTTTTCAACCTAAACAGCATTACCAAGTAGCAATAAATCCCCCATTCAGTTATAAATGACATCTTTAACTTGTTTGCCTCAGCCATCATGATCTGGTTATAACCTAAAAATCCATCCATGAACGAAAACATTGTACTTGAAGCTGCACTATCTACTAATATGTCTATATAGGGCAATGGGAAGTCATCTTTCGGACATGCCTTATTCAAATCCTAGTAGTCAACACATATTCTAACCCTTCCATCCTTCTTAGGTACAGAACTATATTGGTGAGCCATTTTATGTCATCAACTACTTCAAGGAATTTTGCTTTCCACTACTTTTCAACTTCTTCTTTGATAAGGAGTGTCCATTCCGGCCTCAACCTTCTCTTCTTCTATTTTACTGGTGTGATATGAGGATACATAGGGATTTTATGCTCTGTAATCTCTTGATCTATCCTTGGCATATCCTCATAACCCTAGGCAAATACTTTCTATCTTTTTCGTAATATTTCTTTTATTTTTTTCTCTCTCATTAGGAGTAAGGTCAGAAGCAATTAATATGTTTTTAGGATTTTCAATTGTGCCTAAATTAAATATTTCGGTTTATATAGAATTAATGTCAAATATATGCATGAAATGCTCACCACAATGAGAATAACCATTAGGAAAAACATCACACAAGTAAGCAAAATCAGATTTTATTGCATCAACTTTAGAATAAAACATGTCATCAATCTCAAAAAGTCCAACTAAACAAATATCATAGTCATCATAAAAGACATCCATAATGGAATTTTGGATGAAAGTCTCCAGCTCCACAACAACAGTCTTATCCTCAGCATCCTTTTCAGTAGAAGCATTCATCTTAGTAGCAGTATATTCCACTTTGGGCCCCACTATCAACTCTTCTATTTCAATCACTTCTAGAACCTGTGCAATAACCTTTTCTTCACCTATCTTCATCTTAGTGAAGTACTCAACAAATATCCCAAACCCAGGGATCTCTTTATCAGCCAGGAATAATGGTTCAGGTGTACTAGCATATGGGAGATAATTACCCTATTTTATAAATTTCTCCTATAATTTCCATTTCTCTTCACTATCGGGCCCGTCTTTTTTACTATGGTAGTTGATCTCATACCTTAGTATTAGTATCTCGAGTTCCACAAACTCTAGTGGTCCATTTTAATTCTTCCCTAGCCCTAACCCTAGCATGAAATTCATTCCTCTCATCATGTTCACTATTCTTTCATCCATGGATTCCTCGTAGAGCATTTAAACATCAAATCCTAGACTCAGGGGAATTTCTTTAAGAGCCAACTTCAAAGCTGCAATAGCTGCCTCAGTCTCAGCAGCAATAGTAACCACTTTTCTCTCATATGGGAACTTAATATTCTGATGGACAGTAGAAAGAACTCCACCTAACAGATAAAACTAGGGTCTTCCAAGTAATACTATAAAAGTCACTGGTATGTCGATCATATATAAAGTAACACAAGCTTTGATTGGTCTAGTCTTAACCAAAGCTCTAAAGGTACCTTCTACAAATCTTTTGATATCATCATATGCCTTTATAATCACATCTAAAGATTACAGGTCAGCAGTAGTAAGTCCAAGCTTGGGCAAAATTTTCAAGGGGCAGACATTGATCGTAGATCCATTATACAGTAAGTCATATTCCCTTTTATTTCAGCCTTAATGAATAGTGCCTTATGATGATCTCTCCCTTCTAAAGGCAAGTCTTCATTTGTGAAAACAATAGCTCCTTCAGGTCTTTGCATTAGGGAAACCACCATCTGCTCTAGAGTAGTGCTTGTTGAGATCATCTTTTTATGCAGCATCCGTACCATCGCATCCCTATGGACTCTAGATCGCATCAAGAGCTCCCAAATGCTGGTAACAGTTTCAGCTTCCTTGGATTGCTCTTTCTTCGATTCACTTCCCTCATCCTTATCCTCATCTTCAGATTTATCGTCAGATTTCTCTTTTTTAGCTGGCTTATCTTCCTTCTTCCTTTTCTTTTGCTCTGATGGTGCTACCCATCTGACTTCTTTCTCATCTTCACTTTCCCACATGACCACTTTCTCTTCTCCTTCTTCATTGAATGAAGTCCAAATCTCCAGTGTGTTCATAAAAAACTCAATCAGCTCCCTTTCCTCTACTTCAACATTTTTCAAACCCCTTTCTTGGCTGGTTTTGGATTGGGTAGGTGTGAGTCCAACAAACGAGTTAAGCATTTGCTCTTCTATCAGGCCAGTGCTGATCATCAGGACTTGTTGGTTGGGAGGTGGGACATTTCGGTAGTTTGGTAGTGGATTTTTCTAGGTGTTTGATTTCTTAGTTTCTGGGTCAACAATCTTACCAGCATCAATGAGGTCTTGGATTTCATGTTTAAGTCTGACACATTGGTCAGTGTCATGATCGATAACTTAGTGGTATTTGCAATATAGTTTAGGGTTAGCATTGGGGGGTGATGTTTTTAGTAGTAAAGGTTGGTGTAACTTCTTTTTGGCCAGCTTTTCAAGGACTTTTGAAAGGGGTCTACCATATTGGAGAACCTCCTAGGCTGTCCAATAGTGTTAATCTGTACACTGCTTCCTGCTTCATCTTTCTCCCTGATCTACCCCTAAATAACTTCCTCTCTTGTGCTAGATCTATCTCCTTTTAGACTTCGAACCTGTACAATTACTTAAAGTTTTGAATTCCTA
Source organism: Macaranga tanarius (assembly GCA_949673435.1). Taxonomy (NCBI): domain Eukaryota; kingdom Viridiplantae; phylum Streptophyta; class Magnoliopsida; order Malpighiales; family Euphorbiaceae; genus Macaranga; species Macaranga tanarius. The sequence continues at coordinate 7,320 of CATIWO010071891.1, read as the reverse complement.
AATCCTTGAGCTTTTTATAGAGCTGCAGAGCATAACCTTCAATAGCTATAAATAGCTGGTCAGCTTCTATTGGGCGGTGTCTCATCTGTGCTAATTTACCCCCCCTACCTGGTTAAATAATCAGTGAAATTCTCATTGAACCTCAGCTTAGTATTTTAAAGATCTCTCAAATACTTCCAGCTGGGAATTTAAACCATATTGCTTTACAAATGCAGCACATAATTCTTCCAATCATTTTATATATGTGCTTTCAGGGAATAGTACCAGCGAATCGGCACCCCTTCCAATGACATTGGGAATTGCTTAACAATTTGAGCCTTAGTTAGCCCAGTCACCTTCACGTAAGTTATGTATTACTTTAAGTACAAACGGGGGTCTTCAGTACCGGAATACTTTTTCATATCAAGAAATTTAAACTTTTTGGGTAGCGGGTCTTCGTCCTCTAGATCTAAATCATTGTAATCCAAAGAAGTATTCATTCCCTTTTCTTTCATTACTAGCTGCATCTGAGATACCAATTGAACCACATCCTTCACCCAGGCGGGCTTCTTAGTGTTATCAGCAAGATAAAACTCTGGTTTGCCAATTGGCTCAGGAAGAATGGTCTCCAGATCATCATTATCCATGTCCTTAGGTTTGGCAGCAGTTTCAACATCCAAATTAATGGGTTATTTTTGTTTAGCTATTTGCATCATCTCTCATGATACTTTGAGTTTCAGCTACCATCTCTTCTTTTAACTGTTTCTTGAATTCTTCAGCATCGAAATCTGACATTGTTGGAATAAGTTATGGTGCGGTTCTTGTTAAACGACCTTTGTGGGTTCATGTCCAAATGGAAAGTGATGGATCTATATCTACAAAATAATATGTTAGAAGTATACATGACGTGTATGCATAATATGCTTGTGTTTTTTAGGGTACATTATTTATTGACAAAAAAAACTATTTACAAATAACAAACACAAAGTTGGTCTCAAAAGTGGTGCTTCCCAACCTTATTTCTCCCACACACGTATTCAATGGTGAGTTCCTTGTCATAGAATTTTTTGTCTAGATTTTGATTATCATCGAGGGATAATAAAACCGACGTCCATATAAATCTCTCAAGATGGTTGCAATAAATAAGTAGCAAATCTTATAAATAAAACTAAAGTCCAGCATAACGGGCCATAATAGGGTGGTAGGGCCCAACCTAAAATAGTGCATTATTGATGGGCTTGAATTTTATAAATAAGACTATTATCTAGCATCAAACACATGAATCATGGGAAGAGCCTAAGCAGAGTTGCTAAGCCAATACATGAGTTGAGGTCCAGGGTCAGGTCAAAGGCTCCCATAGCTTCATACTTTCTTTTCGTCTCCCCACTCAAGTGTCTGAATGACGTACTCAATTATACTCCACTGTGAGTGACAATAGCTATATACCCTACCACCAAGTTTGAATGAAACACAGGCAGCAGAGCCACAACTACTGTCGTGTTATTCGGGACTGAGTGCGCAGTGTGTTAGAAAAGTGTTGTGAATGCAAAAGAAAAAACTAAATAATTAAAAATAATAAAACATAAAACACTTAGAATTAGTTTCTCTATCCCTAATAGAGTCACCACTGTAGGCGGCGGGGTTCAGTGTGCGCCTATGTGTTTGGCGACCACGACACTGTGTGGACTCAGGGCCTATTAGAAATACAACCACAAGCCTTTTGGGCCTGGATCGAAGATGAAAGTCGCCATATAGACTTTTGGAATACCCACCCAACCTTTCGATCGGCCTCCGTTTATGTTTCATGTTTTATTATTTTTAATTACTTAATTATTTCTTTGATTATATGCAAAATTATCGTTTGCCTCCAAACAAGTTTTAATTTTTATAATTAAGTCCAAGTTTGTTAATTAATTCATTTTTGCATGCTATTAAGTTTTAATCTGCAACCTATCATCACATTGAATATTTATCCACAAATAACTAAAATCAAAGCAGAATAAAAATAAACACTTATGCAAAGAAAAGAGGGAGGTGAAAGGATACAACCATTATTCACACAAACATATTAAAATAATAAGAAATAAAAAAATAAATTTAAATTTAGTGGTTCATATGCCACTAATCGTCTAAGCCTGTGATAAATATTAAATTAGGTTTTTCAGAAAACCTACAAGAAATAAGAAATTTAGTACATAATAATTAAAGTCATAAGTAATCAATAATAAATCCAAAGTTAAAAGAAAATGTATAAAAAGGCCATAAATTGTGACTTGGAACTATCCAGAAAGTACAGAGGCAGTGCCTCAGGCGATTAGGATTCTGCATAAAGATACAGAGGCGTCGCCTCTGTGGCTTCTGGTTTAAATAAATCAGAACGAACCAAAGAACAATATTTGTTTCTATCAATTCTATAGAAACCTAAATCAATTGCACAATACCACGACTAAACTAAATAATTAAACAATAGAACATGTAATAAAAAAAAACATGCATTAAAAATCATTTTAAATAAAAATGAAAGTTAGCAAAAGTTTAAAAGATTTACTATCAAATTGGTTTTGTCCTCATAAGTTAATGATGGTTTTCTTGGGAACCTCCAAAAAATGTAGAACTTAGATTATGACCTTCCTTCTGAAAGCAAACATAGCTTCTCTTAGTTTTCTTCTCTGGTTTATTTTTTCCCTTCTTTTTTTTAGTTTTGCCTCTTTCTGTATTATTTTTTGTATAGTTTTTTCTTCTGTGTGATTTTTCCCCTAGCTTCTACAGAGTGGAAATCCTTTTATCCCTCTTTTTTTTATTTTTCTCCTCCATTTTTGTAGCACCCTCAAAGTACCACATATACGTGTCCCCAATCATACATAAACATATAGTATAAGAAAAATTTCTCAATTGATATATTATATAAAAGCTTGTACATTGTACATAACTCACTAATGTACACAACTTTACATGTATATACTAAAACAAACATGATCTCAATACAAATGCCGAAATGTATAATGCTCATATGGATGGAGATGTCGACACCAAGCTTGCCTTTGACCCACCTGAGCTCATAACTAAAACACACTTCAAGCTTTCTATCAAACACGTACCTCAAGCTAGTCTATATATCTATACCTGAAAAATACAATTGCAAAGGAATGAGCTTGCGACTCAATAATCAATTATTAATATAACTATACATATAATACTTCTCAACAACTAATTAATAGAATATAATAAAAACAACTAAAAGTGGACTACATGAGCATGTCTCAACCCGTGTAGTCTTTAAAATGAAAATTATAGTCGAGACATGTCTGGAACACGCCCATGTTCTAACCCATGTCTTCTTTGGATTACACATATATTCATACACTGCCATAGACCAAAACCATACTCGATACATGGCCGAGTTCCTACCTGGCGAGCGCCAGTGTCTGATCACAGGCTACCCTCATTGGCGAGCTCCAGTGTCTACTCGTAGACTCGCTAGTAAAAAATTCCTCCGATAGACATGCCTGTGTCTTGTTACATGGTCTTGGACATGCCTGTGTCCTCAACCTAAAAATCCATTCTCATAATATTTCACATAATCTACAACCATTCCTAGTTCACATCATCAATAGAAATTAACAATTTATTATATATACATACGGGTGTGTATAAATACCATCACCCGACCATAACCATCACATTCAAAATTCATAATTCTCACATTCACATCTCACATTAAATCCACATTCAACATAAATATGTAGACCAACACAATGCAATAATACATGATCATGCACGTTAGTTATCCAGCTAGAATCATCGTCATATGTTTCTCATACATAACTCACTTTTGCTTTATTCCTCACAAAATTCACATTTTTAACATAAGTGGCCATTTCTGAGACCCTCTATCTAACTCAGTCTCAGATCTCACATTTTCACATTTTTCACATAAATGGTCACTTCTGAGACTGAGCTGTCACTTCTGATACTCTCTGCCTAGCTCAGTCTCAGATCTCATAATTAGTGGAGGCTCTCTGCCCATCTTAGTCTCTATTATCATATGTATACCTCACAATCCTCACATTAATCAACATGTACATGTATAAATATACCATTATAATTCACCAACAAATAATACATGTTAATTCATACCACATCTAGTGGCTTGCACAATTCAACTATTCAATATTCTCATAAATAATATATACATATATATATCATTCTTGCCACAGTCAATGGTGTACACCAACCAAATATAGTCAAACAACCATAGTTACATAAGAATCACTATGTATAAGCATCATATTAACAATTACTTACCAAAAAGCTTTCAACTCCTTATCAGAGAAAAGCTCCTCCTATTGATTAGGGTCACCTCTATCCTTTCCAACTCCTACACATAATTATATATCAAATTCAACAAGTATACATTTCAATTCACCCTAAACTCACAAAGTACAACTAAATACTCAAATTTCAACATGACCTAAAAATGCACATACAAGTCCAATGAACACCAATTTGCTACTGAAGCTAGGGTTATGTGTCTACTACCAATTTTAATTAAAATTAGTCTATTCAGAAAAGTGTAGAATTAATTATGGATTTTAGAATCCATTCGGGCAAAATAGGGCACTCTCCAAAAGCAGTAAAATGTTCGGCCCTATTAGACCCTCTTAGCAATAAATTCAGTCCAAGCTCAAAATATAAAAGTTAGAGAGGACTCTCCAAAGTTTCCAGAAAATCAAACCATACTCAAATTAGAGTTCTATAACCAAAGTTATGGCAAAAATAATGGGACTGAAAAATAGAGAAACATGACCCGAATTATGCAACCAAGAAAACTCAACTACAACCAACAAAAACACAAGAAAAACTTACCAAATGATGCTTCAATAAAGTTCAGACCTTCTAATGCTTCCCAAAGCTATAGATTGCTAACTTGAATAAGATTAAAAACTCTCTAAAAATCCTCCAAGAAACACTCTTCTTCTCCTCTGCAAAATCTCTACACTCTCTACACTCTTACACACATATATAAACACATATACAATCCTCCAATCAAAGCTACCAATTGCCCCCCCCCCTCTTAAAGCCTCCTTATATTAAATGCCCAACCAACTAATAAATACATATTTATCACTAATTATAAGAATAATACTACTCTTAATAAATATACCAAATATCACCATAAAACCTCTCTAGCTCCTTAATGAAATGGGTATATTACACAATAACCCATAACTTTCTATTATGACAATCTACTCTAAACTTTTCTTACAATATAGTCCCTCTATACAACAAATGCACAATCTTAAACTTAAACGAAGTCTACTAACTATTATGCATAAAATGCAATATGTACGTCATAAGTACGTATGATAGAGGGCGAGTGTTACAACTTCCCCTGTAATCATATTTCAGATGAACGTGATTTACAACTCACTGGCATAGAGAGATTCATGCTAGTTTTTAAATTTTTTTAACGTTTATTTTTATTTTTTCAAAACAGATATCACTAAGGCATCACCTGAGTGAAGAGGCAATGCCTTTATGGACCAGAAGCCTACAAACCTACAGAGGCGATGCCTTAGTGATCAGGCGGTGCCTCTATGGCTTTTGGTTGGGCTTTCATAGGCTTTGATGGGCTGAATTCGGTGGGCTGCACTGAATGGGCTGTGTGCTTTCTTTATAAGGGCTAGGAAATATTTTTCACATTATCGGGCCCCTTTGTTCCATTTTTCATCATCGGCATTTGCTCATGGGCCGGGCTAAACTATGTGACAACAAGTAGGCACTCCCTTTTTAAGAACAAGTGTCCAATAATAAAAAAGTAGTATTTAGGCAAATTTGTTTAATTTTTTAAAAAAACCCATTAATGAAAATACATGAAATAAACTTAAGGCGGCAAAATCATCAAATATTAGGTTGCAAGAACTATAATTATGAAGTTTTGTTAAGCCATCATTCACAAAAAATAGTAATGCATGTAGTAGTGGTAGTTATGCAATAGTAATGGATATTTTATTAAGAGTTAATTAGTTAATTACTATTAGTTAGATAATTAAAGTCTTTTTATTTAGCAATTGAATCATTTTATTTAGCAAGTATAGTCTAGAGTTTCGATGTAGTAGTTAAACTCTTATGTATTTAAGTTCTTTGAAATTCAATAGAGTATAGTCACATTTTATCCAAACTCTGTGGTTTGTTCTCACCCAAAGAGAATCTATTACTTAAAAGAAATTGTAATTTAGCTTTGACTGGGACCTATCATTGGTATTGAGTTATTAGTGCAATGATAACCAATAAAGAATTAATTGAAAATTTAAAAGTTGGGCTAGGGAATCCACAAGATGGGATAAGTAGAATGGGAATTGGCATAGCTGATAAATTAAGCCAACTAGAAGACACCATTAACAAACTATCTAAAGCAATGCCTACCAAGATAGGTCTAAGCAATAATATAAGTGATCATAACAGCTATTTCAAGGGCAATAATGAGAAAAACAAAGTTGACAGGAACAGACAGATGTTCTCAGCAAAGCTAGCTAAGTTAGAATTCTTAAGGTATTTTAGGGATGATCTAATAGTGTGCAAAATAGCATAGTTATTTAATGTCATTTTGTTGTCTTTTATTTATTTTGCATTTACATTTTAAATACTTATTGCATTTTTATTGTAATTTTTGTGCTTTTATGCTTTCTATGTTGTTTATATGTTTTATAGGTCATTTTTGGGTTAATTTTGTGATTTAATTTGCATTGGAGTGTATTTGGGTTGCATTGGAATGAAGGAAAGAAGAAAAGGACCAAAAGGAGCATTTGGCAAGTCTGTGCCAACTCATGACAGAGGCCACTCGTGCCGAGTTCGAAGGGGCATAACTCTTCACTTTGCACAGTTTTCGTATTTTGGCCATAATTTCCTCTACAGACCTCTAAATTTGGTGATTCAAGTTGCATTGGAAAGCTAACTTACAGACCTACGACTATCATGAAGACCTTTCTGGATATAACATCATCTTGATGGACTAAAATGCCCTTGAAATTACTATATCTGCATAAGGTAGTGGCTTTTCATTCCAAATGATGCCTTTCCAAATGTATACAAATTTTAATCACTTGTTACCTTCCCTAAGACCTATAAATATATATGTTGGCTGTATTTCAGATATAGAGAAGATAGAATAGCAATTTAGACAATACATATCAGAAAGCATTTTTATTATTTAAGTGTTAGTTTTATTTTAGTTATTTTTAGTGCAATTCAATATTCAAGTGAAGAACATTCAAAGCAAGTCAAGAAATCTTCAAGGAGGATATCTACATTCAAAGTTCTATCTTTCTTTCTTAGTACTTT
>CATIWO010071890.1:0-15769 GCA_949673435.1 Macaranga tanarius | reverse complement strand
CAATGAGTGGCCAGCTCAACATCCCAACTCATCCCATATACATATACATATATACTCTCATATAAAATTTCATTACATTATTAATCATTGGGCATTATGCTTTATTTGCAAAGGCATCATCTGCCAGTTGGGATATTCTTAATCTATTATTCATAGAGATTTAGTCTCTTTGTCTGAGACTTATTAATTTTAGGTCATTTCAACAATTATTAGCATTTTCGACCATTTTTGTGTTCTAGTACATTATTAAATATTTTAAGCAAGTTCCCAATCGAAAGTTCAAAGGTTCCAGTCAAACGGGTCGCGAAACGGTTTCCGGGGGACCTATCTGAGCCACAGAGGTGCATGTCAGGGTGCTGGGGTGCACGTTTCAGCTGCAGAGGTGCACGTCACAGCTGCAGAGATGCACGTCTCTTCTGCAGAGGCGCACGCCCTTGTATAGAGGGGCACGCCTCTATACAAGGCAAGTGAAGAGGCGCCACGTGTTAGTGAAGGGGCACACGTGTGTAGGAGAGACGCCTAGAGGCACACGCCTCTGGAGAGACCAAACGCATGCCTGTACATACAGACGCACGCCTCTGTAACTCAAAAACTTAATCTCAGTCACGAAAATTGCAGAAAATGGTCATATTTTTCAAAATTCCAACTTCTGAATAATAAACATCACATATATAATTTCCAGGCATGCATAAACACTCTATATAATTTCTAGATCTAAGAAAACAATTCAAACAATATTAACTTAACCATTTTTTCAAAATTCAAACAAGAGAAGAAGAAGAAATAGAAATTGAACCACTCACTTCTTTCTCTTATAGATTCCTTAGTCTTCTTGCCTGATATTTGCTTTTAGTTTTCCAGAACAAAAGCTTCCCTCTTCTTTCTCTCCCTCTTTCTTTCTTCTTGCTTCTGCCGATAGCCTCTTTTTCCTCCTCCTTATTTTCTTCATTAGCCATACTTCCTACTGTTGCAAGCTAACCACTCCCATTCTCTTTCTTTCTTCTCCAATCCACTCACTTCCAATTTTTACAATTTAGCCCTTCCTTTTCTTTTCAATTTCATCCTTATAGCTTCATCTAATTAACACACATATATATACATATATATCTCCCTTTAAATATTCCAACCTTATTCTTTATTTAATCATTGCTTACTTCCTTAATAATAATTATCAATCTAATCACATCGACATATTACATGAAAATCAAATTCCACATGTTCAATCCCCATCAATTATAAACTTAATTATGAAATAATAAACTCCAAATCACCAAGTTAAATTAACTGGAGTAATAACCTTCTTAATTGTCATTAATGAACAGTAATCCGGTTCTAGGACACGGATGTTATATATCAGCACCTCAAATTTGAGGAATGTTGAAGAATAAATAGAAAATCCGATGATGATTACCAGTAGGGCTGTAAACGCGAGCCGCTCGAAGCTTGTCTCGTTAAAAACTCATTTGATTTCATTTGTTAAGCTAAATCAGTCGAGTCCAAACTTGATTTTAAGACTCATGTGATAAACGAACAGAGCTCAAACATCCTAAAACTCGGTTCGTTAAAGTTCGTGAACAGACTCGTTAATATGTTCGCAAGCTTGCTCGTGAATAGGCTCGCGAAAAGGCTCGTTTAGCAAGTTCGTGAATAAGCTCGTAAACAGACTCGTTTACTAAGTTTGTGAACATGTTCGTGAACAACCTCATTTAGAAAGCTCGTGAATAGGCTCATGAATAAGTTCATAAACAAATTCGTTTAGAGAGGTCATTAACAAAATTATTTAGTATTAATTACATATAATTCAATAATATATTATTATTAGGTATTAGTATTAAATAAATATTATTTTATGTTTTAAGCAAATATTATATAATACTAATTTAACATTGTGGGCATATAATGTTAATTTAAATTAGTATTAAGTGATAAAATTACATATAATAAAATTATGTAGTGAATATAATAATAATTTAGAATTGAATATAATAAAATGATAAAAAAATTTGCTATAATAGTAATTAAATATTATATAATACTAAATTAATATTAATTAAGTATAATTTGGATTAAAAAACTATTATATAGTTTTAATATTAATAAATTTAATAAAACTAATATTAATAAAACTATATAATTTTAGTATCATTATATGATTGTAACGTATATTAATAATGATGTTAAGTAAATATAATTAAAAATTAGTTATGTATATTAATAATATTAGTATCATTATATGATTGTAATGTATATTAATAATAATATATATTAGTATGAATATTAAGTAAATATAATTAAAGACTATTAATTGCAATAAAAAGTTACATATTTCTCATTATAATGTAAATTTATATTAACACTAAAAACGAATATTAAACAAACATATTAGAAAATGTTACATAATACTAAGTTGCTATTAAATTTAGTTAAACTGCATAGTTTCTCATAGAGCTAAGTATATAGTTATAGTATATAATACTACTACTAAGTAAATAAATTTAACTAATGAACCTATTAACTATAAGATTACTAAATAGTAAATACTAAGTATCAATTAGCTACTAAGATTACCATAAAATTACTAACTATAGAGTATCAATTATAGTTAAAATGTTTAGTGATTTTTTTTGTAAACTAGTACTTGAATTAATAAAATTGTATTAATAAAACTAAGTAATTTTAATATATTTACATGATTTGAATAAATATTAGTATTAATATTAAGTAACTATAATATAAAATTATTAATTGTAATATAAAAATTATTATTTTATATAATACTAACTTAGTATTGAATAAATAAAATTTATTTTTTTAAATATAATAAAAATTGTATAATAAAACTTAGTAACTTTTGATATACAACAAACTACAAATTTTGTTAAGTTTTAACTCGTACCTTTCTAATTAGTAAAACTATAACACTACACAAATTTAATTTTATTATGTATAACTTAAATCAATATTAATATCAATATGAAATAAATATTATTTAAATTATTAAATAATTACAATATTAAGTAAATATATATTATTAGTTTCTTTAATATTAAGAAAATATAAATAAATATACAATATTTTTTATTGAACTTTATATTTATTTAAAACTATGTAGTTTTAATGTTAATTCCTAATAACTCATTTAATAAATATTATTTTTATTTTTTATTTTTTAATATTATTTCATTTAAATTTTAACTCTTACCTTTCTAATTAGTAAACTTATAATACTACGCAAATTTATTATTATTAATTATAGTTTAAATTAATATTAAATAAATATAATGTAATTTTATATAATTTTATTGTAAAACTACGTAGTTTTAATATTTTGAATAATTTCAATATAACAAAGTAATCTAGTATTATTATATAATAGTAATTTAGTATTAAATAAATATAACATTAATTAAAATTCACTATTAAATAATAAATATGATTTAAATTATAACTTATACTTTATTTTATACAAATTTATTATTAAATTATGTAATTTTAAATCAAAATTATATAATTTAAATATTATAACTTCAAAAAAAAAATATAAGCAAAACTACTACGTAGTTTTGATCTAACCTTAAGTCATCATTTAACCTAAAACTCTTTTGTTGTCTTCATTTTCATATCAACATACCAAACCCTAAATCATCATCCTATATGCTGCCGTATGCACCCCCTCCTCTCTTCTCCCCTCTTCCCAACTCATTCCAACTCTACTAGCTCACCCTTACCACCACCTATCACCATCACCTTTACCACCGCCTATCACCATCACCCTTACCGCAGTTCATCACCGTTATCCCCATCACCACCATCATCATCATCATCTTCTTCTTCTTCTAACAAAAGTTATTCTTCCTCTACTCTATTTGTTTCCACAAATCATATTTTTCTTTATTATATCATGTTTTTTTGGGGTTTGATTTGATTGTGGATTTAATTTTCTTTGCTCTTGGGTTCAGATCTTTAGCTTTACCGTCGTTCCCTCCTTCTCCCTCTTGTAGATATTTCCTTCAAAGCCATTCGCTTCTGATGAAAATTTAATTCAGCTAAGCTTTTCAAGGAAAACCTAGAAAATAAAAGAATTTATTTACTTGGTTGCTAAGAAAGTGAAGGAATAAAACTAAATATTGACATTTTGTTTATTGCGGTGTTATATTTAAAAGTTAAAGTTTCATTGTAACTTTTACTTAATTTAAGTGACTTTAGATTTTTGCATATTTATGATGAATTTGCCCTTTGGATGTATAAATTTTGTTCAATTGAATCTTAATGAATTTGTTTGTTTTATGGTAATTGGATTACTATACTGATTTTTTGAATTTGATATTGGAAAGTTGAGAAATGATCTGTCTAGTTCTAAAAGAAATTGGTTTTTATTCCTAAAATTGTTTTAAAACAATTTTTGACTATCAATTTAAAAATTATATATACTTCTTGTACAGATTAAAAAAAAATTAGGCCTTCCATTTACTTCTGGTGCTACTAAAAGGCCTTCAACAACTTTGTTCTTTTTCTTCATTTCTTTAACAAAGTTTTTTTTTCCAGTTTTGTTAGATTTACTTAATTCTATCTTCTTATCATAAATTGCAGAGTCATAGTTTATCAAACAAGCCTAACGAGCTCATAAACGAGCTCTGTAATGAACCTAACAAATGAGTAAATAAAGCTATGTAACAAGCTCTTTGACGAGCTTAGCAAATGAGTGAATGAATGATTAAGATCGAGCCTAGTTGTTCATGAACAAGCTCGAGTTCAACTTGAGTCGAGCTCAAATTGTATATATCAACATCTTTCCGAGCTCAAGTCAAGCTCGAACACAATTCTTTTTGGTCAAGCTGAGCCCGAGCATTTTAAAGCTCGGCTCGATTACATAATAATCAGAATGTACTACAATAAATGATTTATCAACGAACTAGCTTAAGCCCTTAAGCCCATTGAGTCTAAGTTATAGGTCTTTATTTAAATCTTTTTAGACCTAAAAGTATGCTCAAGCTAAAGGGGTCGAATTTTGCCCAAGAATGGAGGGCTATTTGGACTTAAGAACCTTATCTTGTTTCTATCAGGTGACCAATATCTTGTTTCTAGCAGGTGACCTATACTGAATTTTCTTTCTCTACCATTTCCTTCTTAATGTATATCCTGAATCTTTGAAGGTGCCCCAAGGGTTAAGAAATACATCCTTACTCTCTTTTCTTCTTTTTACTTTTTTTTATTATAGTTCTATTTTTTATTTGATGAATTTAATCTCAGAGTAATTTTATTGATGTTGTATTTATGGTTTTTATGAGTTGAAAATTGATTTTTGTAAAGAGTTTTTAATTCGAGTTATTAAAAATCTGTATTGAGGTTTTTGTTAAAGAAATTGTATGATTGTTATTCATTTCTTAGTCTATTTTTTTTATGAATAGAGACATTCATTTGAATTCATAGGTGATCAGCTCTTTACAGAGCCAAACACCTATGCGGTCAAGTAAACGGCTTTGCGTCCTTTCTCTGTGAATTTAGAAATTTTTTAAGGCAGATTATTCTATTTAAATTGAAGTTCTATTTGAATTTGTGTATAAGTGAAATTTGTGTATGAATGTGCTAGATTCTAAGTAAGCTAATAAAAGGATGCTTTTAATATTATGATTAATGGTTTATTTTCAAAATTAAATTAAGAAAAGTCATGGTTGAAAAGACAATAGATTATGAATATGAGTTTTCGTCTATTATTTTGGACATTTAGAATTTGATTTCTGTTTTATGGTTGATCTTTAACATGAATTAATTTTTTTAATAGCATAATTAAGATTTTGATGTACGGTCTAATAAAGGTAATTAACATAATGAATTGATTCTGCAAATGGTGATGTAGGGTTTGTTTATGTTCTCTATATTTCTGTGGTTATATTGTACGTTAGTTTTTTATTGACTTTGGAACTGACATTTGTTTTATAGTAAAGGGAGAATTAAATATTTAAAGACTAGGCCTAAAGGAAATAAATGCTTGTTAAGATGGGCTTTTGCTTTGATTTGTTTTAAGTCAGCTCTTTTAATTATTCAAAATGGGTTGTAATATTAATTTTCATTCTCCTTCCCTTTCTATTAGAATAGGTTAGATTAGGCTTTTATTTATTTTTATGGGTTGTAATCTAGGTAGTACGGACACAGAAATGGGCACACGGGAAACGGGTGAAGGAAGTGTGGAATATGTAACAATCAAAAGTGTGGAATTTAGAAAATTTTGATTGTATGCAATATTTGCATCAAACATAAACCACATCCATGCCCATAGATCATATCACATGGCAAGTACATAACTAAACATGCATGAAGGACAACATTTCTATTAACAAATAACCAAGTCATGCATTCATAACACAAGACCTAGCAACTAAAGATTTGGAAACACTTACAAAACTCCAAGTTGGTAGCACGCTTGAAAAGCTTTGGTTGATGTTGATCTACAAGCTCTAAGCTCCCCAAGTGTGAAGCCTCTAACTTAAAATACATGGATTGCACAAAGAAAGTTTTCTAAGGATGGTAAAGCTCTGCCTCTCCTTTTTAACCCAAGGTGCTTGCAAGAACCTCTCTAAGTTTGGATGTATTTAAAAAGGATGCAACCTCTAATGGATGATGGACTTGAACTTGTACAACTCTTATACACTAATGGATTTAACTTGAAAGCACACAACACTTGTGTATTATAGTATTCTCTACACTTGAAGAAGAAGAAGGAAGAAGACACTCTCTAGCCTTTTTCTCTCTTTTGTTTGAATATCAAAATTTTGCTTATAAATATGCATTAGTTGTGTTGGTTGTCTCTACACACTCCACTAACTATCAATAAAAACCAATTTGATAATAGATTGAGTATCTCATACTCAAGCCACATGCATTGCCATAGCTGAGTGTCTCACACTCAAGCCACATGCATTGCTATGATAGATTGAGTATCACATACTCAATCAATATTCATGGCTTTGCTTTACAAGTGAGTGGGTTGTGTTTGGCTATATGGATAATCTTATCCTTGATATCATTAACCCTTAATAGATATGGACTAAGGTTATGGGCATATGGGCTTCTCTACACTTAGAGAAGGCCCATTCCATACCAACAGATAACTTATGGGCTAATTTAAACTCTTTAAATGAAGCCCATGCTAAGTCCATGTTTATTAATATATATGGCCCATCTCATGGCCCATATATAAATACATTTGGAGGTAAATATTAATCTAGTCATTGAACTTAATATCACATATTAAATCAAGTCCAAATTAATATTTATTTAATTATAATTAAGTCCCGAACTTTGAATTTAGATTTTAGGATATGCTAGATGCCTGCATACGCGCAAATCCAATTCCATTAATTTAATTATTTAATTAAACTCTTTAATTAATATTCAAATTAATATTAATACTCACAAGTGCAACCTTTGTGTGTGTGACTTACTAGGTTCAAGTCTAAATGACAATGGGAAATAATATTAACACTTAATATCATAGAAACACCTTTCCATACTAAATGTGAAAATCTCAATTAATCATATTTAGTTCCCATAAGTCGTGAGTGACCCCTAATATAGATGTCACGACTACCCAATTAGAAATGAATGTTATATGTAGATCCTCAAGAACCACATAACATAATTATCGTGCACTAAATTTTCTTTTATTACAAGATCTCGATATCGGCTAGAGTCACAGTTTAGTCAAACTCTAATTACCTCAATCATATGACCTCATCTTAAGTTCAATTCTCAATAAAATACGACTACTACTAGAGTCTCTTTTCTAGCACTGAAACTCTTTTCGGGTAAGTTGAGTTTGACCTGGCTAGGTACTTATTCATTAAGAATGACTTAGATAGTATAGGATCTTATCCCGATTCACTCCAGGTAATGAATTCCATCTTGGCCGATCACTCATCCCTACATATGACCAACTACAGCCACCATACGCCATATACGCCATAAAAATGAGTTTTATTAAAAATGAATTGTAAAATAAAGAATGAAAAGTAAAGCAAAAGGTATTATTTTAAAATGAAGTTTAAAAAGCATGAAAATAGTAAGTTTATACTTAAAAATAATAATTTCATGAATTATTAATAGAGATCTTTATTTCCACTCACTTCAAATATCAAACAATGATGTTTAAACTTAAAGTGAATAAATTAGATCTTGATAAATATTGAAAACAAGTTTTTATTAACACACTATCGATGTCATATACCGATCAAGGAAAATAGATAGAGGTGATAGTCTAGAGATTAATAATATCCATATATTAATCCAATGACTATGAACATTTATAGTACATGTACTAAATAAGTTTGTCACTCATATTATCAACTATTGATAATAAACTTATCTAATATTATACTAAGGATAAATATTCAAATAAATAAATACTTTAATTTAAATGAATATTTTATTGCCATAAGGATAAATATACAATGTCTATATGCAATAATGGCCCTAGGGCACATCTACACTAACAACGGGGATACGGATATGGGAAAATAACTTCTAATTGAAGTGTCTCCTTTATAATTGGAGTGTCTATGAAGTATCGGACAGGGAGAAATGGGGACACGGACACGGGAAAATGCCTACTAATTGAAGTGTCTGTGCATCATAGGTTGTAATTTCTTTTCTCCTCCCCTTTTATTAGTTATATGTTGTTATTTTTCATTTGTGGTTGACTGGATGCGTGGATGGTTACAAAGGCATGACTATAACAATCTAATAAATGGAATATATAAAATTATGATAAGAACATATTGTGTGATGAATTACTTGATGTAATGAAATTACGTGTTTCATCTAATAATAATTTACTTAAAGGATGGACATTTATAATAAGTAAAATACAAATGGAGGTCCAGTTTTTGAACTCAGTCTCTGAGGGCGGTTACTGAGTCTTATTAAATCTAATTGCTGTAAAATTCAGTGGTCCTAGTTATTTCTCAAATGGCAACTCCCTCTATAATTTTAGCCTTTGTGGCTAGTTTTGTATTCCCAAGTCGGTTGCAAAGCCTACACAATACCGAGGTTGCCAAATACTTAGATAAACACTAAACCCTACTGCCTATAATAATATATTTTAGCGTTAAATGAATTTTATATATTTAAAAATAAAATAATTAATATTTAAATATTAACATATTTTATAGTAAAATATAAAGTATTTAGAAAAATTGAGATAATTATATAATTGGAACAAATTTATTATAAAATTATAAATATTTAATCCTTTTACAGTAATAAATAGTTGATGTGGCAATAGATCCCACACAAATACTTCCCACTTAGATGCAACACCAGTGCCTTTAAACTCGATTTTGACCAAGATAAAGGGAGACTATATTTGTCAAATATCGACCAAATTATGACATTTATAGAAAAATTAAAGTATGAAATAAACATGCAAAAATTAACATGTTTTAATTTCATGCATGTTATAAAGTTTTTTAATTATGTGCTTATATTTATATACATTGTTGCATGTGTGTAATGGTTAGTTCAACTCAGTACATATTTCTTGAAAGTATTATATCAACATAGTAAGGTCAATAATACTTAGTATTTAGGTAGTATGGGGATGCTTCCAAAAGAATTTTTCCTTGTTAACATCGATATCTGAATCTAAATGTCTTATCCAGGGGGGAATTTAGTTCCAAACGAGAGATTGAATTTGGCTAGTCCCTAACCAAATAATTTCTTAGATGATACTCAATGGCGACTTTATTTCTTCTATTGACTGGGCCTTAGCATTACAAGTGCTCTTGTTTGCCATCCTTAGATGAACTTCTAGTATTTCCCTTACCATTCTTTTATTTTCCCATAAAAAATAAAAAGGACATCGATCAAATTGGTGTTGAGTCAACGCGCTAATGTCAATACTTATGTCATAGGAAAAGACATTATTTTAGTGCTAGCATGAATAATGGTGAATTGTTATTACATATATGAACCTTATTCATAGGATTCTCAATCACAAAGGTTAGGTTACCATCATTATTATTCTCAAATTGGCTTAAGTCTCATTCCTCTTGATGTTTCATAAATTAATTAACTTCCTAGGGCTTTAGTAAGAGGATCAACCTAATTCATTTCTGACTTTACAAAGTTAATGGATATTATTCTATCTTTCAGTAGCTACTTAACAACTTCATTTCTTAATATAATATGTCTAATTTTACCATTGAAATATTTATTCTTTGCAATTACTATTACAACTTGACAATCACAATGCATAAACACCAAAGGTGTTGCATTCATACCCAACAAAATTTCTAATAAGAAATTTCTCATCTATTCAACTTCATTACCAATTGATTTTAGAGCTACAACCTCTGATTCCATGGTGGATCTAACAATAATGGTCTTTTTATTGATTTTCAAGCCATAGTACCTCAACTAATAGTGAAAATATATCTGCTAATGAATTTTATCTCTTTTGAATTTAAAATCTAGTTAACATTAGTATATTCTTCTAATATAATAGGAAATCCATTATATCAAATACCATAGTTCATAGTACCTTTTAAATTTTTTATCAGCTTGACTATTATGGTATAATGATTATAATTGGGATCATAAGTATATCTACTCAATTTGTACATGACATATGCTATGTCAGGTCTATAAAAGTTCATTGAATCCATTAGATTCCTAATTATTTAAGCATATTCAGATTGAGAAATAAGGTCCCCTCAATTTTTTTTCAACTGAGTATTGGTACCATAAGGAGTATTTATAGGTTCTGTATAAAAAATGTCCAAACTTATTAAAAAGTTCTCAATATAATGATTTTATGAAAATATTATATTATCATCTCTCTTTATGATTTTAACATCCAGAATGACATTAGATTCACCTATATCTTTCATATTAAATTTTGACATTAGAAAACTCTTGGTACTAAATACCAAATCAAGGCATGTGTCAAATATAAGTATGTCATCCATATGAAGAGAAATAATTAGACATTCACTATCAATAACCTTAATGTAAACATATTCATCCACTTGGACATATGAACATCCATTAGTGACTCCAATATGATCAAATTTTACGTGCCACTCGGTGCTTTTTTAAGGCCATATAAGGACTTTTTAATTTACAAAATTTATTTTCATTTCCAATAATTATGCAACCCCAGTTTACACTATTTAGATTTTTCTTCTTCTATGTCTCCATTTAAAATTCTATCTTAACATTCATTTGATGATTTGGTGTCGGAAAAGTTAAATTCAATGGTGCCATTTATGTGATTGAAACACCCACTTCTTTCATCTTCATACCTCAAACAAATGGTGAAGAAATTCTATATGGAAACTTTGGCATGCAAATTATGTTATTACTGACTCATAAGAGATTACAATGATTGTTCGGTCTTACTTCTCTAGCTGATTCAACAAATCTATTTCAATTGAAGGATGCATTAAAAATATTTATTTTTAGAAGTTAACATCCACTTAAGCACATGAACTTGAGTGTTCTTGTGCTATGGATGAAGTATGAAAGGCTATTTGGAGCTGTGGGTCTATAGAAGCTCTTAATCCAAATGGAATAAATTTTTTATTTTATAAGTGCTCATGGGCTATGGTCAAAACAAAGATTTTTTTCACTTGTCATTGACTTTTTTGATCTGACAAACTTCCTGCCTTTTATCAAGACTTTATTTATTACTTTGGTTCATAAGATTTATAACCCTATAAGGGTAGAGGATTATAGACTAATTTTCTTAATTCATGGTCTCTAAACAATAATTACTAAAACTACTTATTGATTATTTGAAGGGTATGCTTAATGGTTTGATTAGCAAAAATGCAAATAGCATCTATTTTATGTCGTTAAATTCTTGATAGCTATTTCCTTACAAATGAGATCATTGACTCTTGTAAAAGGACCAAACAATGATTCTTAATGTTCAAGGTAGATTTTAAGAAGGCCTTCAACTCTTTGAGGTGGAGCTTTTTATTTTATGTTGTACAAAAAATAGCTTTGGGAGCCGATAGATTTCTTGGATACAAGAATGCTTAATTGAGTCTTATGCTTCAATTTTGATTAATGGCTCTCCTACCTTAGAATTTATGTTAGTAAATGGTGTTAAATAAGGTTGTGCTCTTTCACCTCTTTTGTTCATTATGGCTGTTGAACCTCTCTCTTTTAGTAAACAAGATGCATTTTACTAGTTTTGTTTTTGGATTTCAATTGCCTCATAGTGGTCTAGTGTTATCACATTTATAATATGCTGATGACACCATTTTTTTGTATATGATAATGTAACTTCAGTCCTTAACCTCTCTTACATGTAAAGATGCTTTGCTATAGTATCAGGGCTAAATGTTAATCTTCTTAAAAGTCAACTCATTATGACAAGCTTTACACTAAAATGTAAGCTTTGTGATAAAAATACAAACTTAATAATAGAAGTGCAAACTTTTTTCTAGAAGTGATTTAAAAATATAATTTTTAAGGTAGGAATAAATGCAAAATGCAAAATGCAAACTTTAACATGAACATGGGAACTTTAATACAAAAATGAAAACTTTAATACAAGAATGTGATTTTGTTGCATTGAAAATGCAATTTTTAATGTAAAGATGAGAACTATAGTGCAAAAATGTGGTTTTTATTCTAAAAACACAATTAAGGTGCTAGCTTTATGATGGAAAGTAAATAAAAATGCAACTTTTGAATCACAAACAAGTAAAAGTGCAACTTTTTAATACTAAAATGGATAAAAATGTAACTTTGGATGTTAAAGATGGAAGCTGTAATAATCCTACGCATATGGATAGAAACCTTTATAGATAGGACCCACCAAAATACATAAAAAAAAGCATAAAAATCTATAAAACAAAATAAATAAATAGCAAACACTCTCAAAATAATCACATCTCCACCACCAACTCCTACCAAACTAATACTTCAATATGAATCACAACCACAATTCATAATTCACAAATCACAAAAGAAGGAGTAGAAGTATAGAGATATAATTGAAGGGAATGGGAGTTCTAAGCAACCAAATATGCGAAATTTTAAAAAATTTTAGTTGCATGTAACTCTTGCACCAAGTTAGAAACCATTCAATGCCACAAGATATAAATCACATGCAATTTACATAGCTAACAAGTCATGCATCATGGATAATATTTTAGCAATAATCAAAATGACATGTAATCAAATTACAAGTCCTACATACTAAGAGTCAAGTAACACTTACATAACTTCCAAGTTTGTAGAACGCTCGATAATCTTTAATTTTTGCGATCCACTAGCTTCGAGCTCCCCAAGTGTGAAGCCTCTAGCTTGTGACACACGGTTTGCTTCAAGGATGATCTTCAAGATGCAACTAGCTCTCCACACAAGCCTCTCCTTTGATTGACCCAAGAGCTTGTGAAAGCTTGTTTGATCTTGAATGTATAGAACTTAGTGTTTTCCCTCAAGGATGATGGTTTGAAAGAGATATCACAACTCTTGTGATGTAGAAAGGTTCACTCTTGAACTAAGGAAGAAGAAGACTCTCTTTTCTTTCCTTTGGTTTAATTAGAGTAACCAAAACTCTCCCTTTCTCTCTATGGCCGAAACTTCAGCTTAAGGTTAGTGTCTTACACATTTCTTGTTAATTAAATAAGCCATTGGTGTCTTATTTTCCAAGTCTAGCAACTATTGCTAGTCCTCATTAAGTCAACATTCCAAGTCTTCTAAAGACTTGGAATTCCACAACCTTGACAATATGAAGCCGCCATCTTTGAATTGGTTAACTTGGTTGAATAGTTACCCCATCCCAATTCTAATTCCATTAACACTTAATGGGCTTGGGCTTGGGCTTGGGCTTAGGCTTCTCTATACTTAGAGATGGCCCAATCTAATCCAAACAATTAATGGGCTAGATTAAACTCTTTAATCAATACCCAATCCATATAATTAACAAATGGACTAGTTCAAACTCTTTTAACAAAGTCCAAGGCCTATGGTCCATCACATAGACCAAGTCTATCATCCATAACTCACATGGCCCATCTCATGGCCCATGTCCATATATATATATATATATATATATATATATATATATATATATATTGGAAGGCTAATATTAATTTAATCTTTAACTTAATATCTCATATTAAATTAAGCCTAAATTAATATTTGCTTAAAATGCAATAAAGTTCCAATCTTTGAATTCAGATTTCGGGATATACTAGATCCCTGCATATACGTAAATCCAATTCAATTAATTAATTAAACTCTTTAATTAATAATCAAATGAATGTTAATCATCACAAGTACAACCCTTATATGTGTGACTTACTAGGTTCAAGTCTAAATGGCAATGGGAAATGATATTAACACTTAATATCATTGAAACACCTTTCCATACTGAATGTAAAAATCCCAATGTATTACATTCAGTTCCCATAAGTCGTGAGTGACCCCCAACATAGATATCACTACTACTCAATTAGAAATGAATGCTATATGTAGATTCTCAAGAACCAAAGAACACAATTACCGTGCACTAAATGTCCCTTCATTATAAGATCCCTATATTGGCTAGAGTCAAGGTTTAGTCAAACTCTAATTGCCTCTATCATATGACCTCATCTTAAGTTTAATTCTTGATAATATACGACTACTACTAGAAACTCTTTTCTAGCACCGAAACTCTTTTCGGGTAAGTCGAGTTTGATTTGGCCAGGTACTTATTCATGAAGAATAACTTAGATAGCATAAGATCTTATCCCGGTTCACTCCAGGTAATGAATTCCATCTTGGCCGATCACTCATCCCTACATATTGAAGGGAATGGAAGTTCAAAGAAACCAAATATGCAAAATTTTAAAATTTTGGAAGCATGCAACACTTGCGCCAAGTTTGAATCCATTCAATGCTCTAACAAGCAAATCACATGTATTTACACAACTAATCATGCATTATAGATAAAAGTTTATCAACAAAAAAAGTAGTCATGTAATCAAATTACAAACCCTATATACGAAGAGTTAAGTGACACTTACAATACTCCTTAGTGTTTAGAACGCTCGACAAACTTTGGTTGTTAAATCTACTAGCTCTAGGTTTCCCAAACGTGAAACCTCTAGCTCGAGACACACAGATTGCAACACGGATGATTTTCAAAATAGATGAAGCTATCCCATAAGCCTCTCTTTGAATGACCTAAGAGCTTGTAAAGCTTCTTCAATCTTGAAGGTATGGAACTTAAAATATCCTTCCAAGGATGATGGATTTGCCTTGTACAACACTTGTACAATTATAGTTTTTATTGAGAGATCATAACTCTTGTGATATGTATATATTCTCTACAATTTAAAAGAAGAAGAAAAAGACACTTTTAATTTTTTCTTTCTTTTGTAAGAATATAATAAACTATCTCTTAAATGCTTTAGCCAAAAATTCTATATGTCCAAAAAAAATTATCTCTACAACTTTTCTTATCTTATTTAATAAGCCTTGGTGTCTTCTCCCACAAGCTTGCAACTATTGCAAGATTGGCTTCCAAGTTTGTAGCATGGACAAGAGTAGGCACCAAGTTTCCTACATATAGAATATTGGCCACCAAGTTTGCTACTATAGCAAGAGTAGCCACCAAGTTAGCTACTATAGCAAGATTAGCCACCAAGTTTGCTACTATAACAAGATTGGCCACCAAGCTTCTATTGGCTATGTTTGGTTGCATGGATTTCCTTATCCTTATTCCATTAACACTTAATGGGCTTGGGCCAAGGCTTAGGATATGGGC
>CATIWO010071849.1:0-11199 GCA_949673435.1 Macaranga tanarius | reverse complement strand
ATAAATGGGTTAATTCGTGTTTAAACGGGTTACTAATTAATCGTGTTAACATGTTTATTAAACGTGTTAATTCGTATTTAAACGTGTTAACGTGTTAATCGTGTAACCCGTTTATTAAACGTGTTTATACGTGTCTAAACGAGTTACGCGGGTTCAACCCGTTTAGACACGATTTTTTCCGTGTTTTAAACGGGTTGACCCGTTTACGACCCGTTTACGTTTATACTCAACCCAAACCCGTTTAACTTCGTGTCGTGTCGTGTCGTTTAATCGGATCGTGTCACAAATTGCCAGCCCTACAATATTGAGCTTACGGCAGTTATTTAAATTTTTAATTGGAAAAAACTATATTTTCTTTTTGCGTGCTTAAAACATTAAAATATTTCTTATTTCTTATGTCTGAATTTACTCTTCTGGAAAAGAAAAGGATTCAACTTCGATTTGCGTAAATGCCAGCTGGACAAAAGCGGTGATGGGTTCCGTCAAAAGTGAAACCTTCGGACGGTTCGTAGCTGTTTTGTCTCCTTCGCTGCAGTCTCTTAGAAATTTCAATGATGATCACATTATATACATTTAATTAAAAACTTTATCTCTTGTCAAATGCCGAATGGGACTAAATGTTACCTTAATTATTTATAATATATTTGATTGTGTTTAATTTAAATGTTATGAGTTCTTATATTTTTACTTTTTGAGTTTATAGCAACACCGTCTTGTATTTATTTTGTAATTTTTTTGTTCTTTATGTTATTCTATAATGTGATCCAACGACCCAAAAATCAAATTATTTTAGTTCAAATTATTTTAGTTTACTTCATCACTAGAATATTTTGTGTTAAGTTGTTTATGGTCAAAGGTCATCTCTATTTAGATTAATACCTAAATTAAAAAATTATTGTACAAATTGTACGATAATCTTAAGAGGCTATTTGGGAATGAAGGTTGCGTGCCTCAACTCCCTTGTTAGTTGTTAAGCATTTTTTTTTTATTTGTTAAAAAATTAGCATTTTCAATTTGCTCATTTTTTTTAAATAATAAAAGGTCAATAATTTAAATATTAATAAATTTGTTCCGGTTATTTTTGGTAAATTGGATTCAAATGAATTTTTTCTAAAAAAAATTACTTTTATCTAGATAAGGATGGAGATTTTTGCACTCCACTTATTTATAAATGCATTTCATATTTGACCTTTTAGTAATTTAAAAAACATGATTATCCTTACTCTTAAAAGATTTCTTTATTAGCTAATGAAACATTTTAACTTTTTTTATGTGTTTAATTATCTTATGAATTATTTATTTTTTTGAATGTGCAATATATATTGAGTCTTAAATATATCTTTAAAATTTTATATTAAAAATGAAAAAATATAAAAAATAAAAATCATTAATGTGACACCCAAAACAATAACCAAACACGTGTCTACTAACAAGCATACATACGTGGCAAGACCAAACATCTCACACAAGGCATAATAAAATTTTTCTTTAAAAGATACTTAATTATACCAATAATTCATATGTACATACATGTCAAGCATTGCACTCATGCTTGTCTTTAAATTACACACATACAACATGAAACTATCCGATATACACAGTGCCATTCAAAATGTCAGATGATATGCAGGATGAAGGTTAGGTATACCATAGCTCGCTTCGGCCCACCTAAGACTCAGATGCAAGCTTCGAGCCTTTAATCTAATTAAGTCCTGAAAAGATTCAATAGTAAAGGGGTGAGCTTGTAACTCAATAAGCAACTACGAATACAGTTGCACACATATACTAATTCTAAAAGCAAAGAGATGTTAGGACATGATAACCAATATAATAAACACATTTTAATAATCATAACATAGTCTTTCAAACCTCTACCAAGTCTACAAACAATCACTATATAGTTCCATAACTAATGGCACTGCATAGAGTGCGTACGGGAGTCTAAATGAAGAAGGAGCAAGTGAGCAATAAAATATCAAGCTCAATTATAGAATCTTAAAGATAGATTCTACTCAAACTTAAAGCATAAAAGTTGTAGAGGACTCTTTAAAGTTTCTCTAGCATAAAATCACGCTTCATTTGGAGCTCTATAGCTCAAGTTATAGTCAAAATAAATCTCCGGGCTGCACCAGAAGACTGGCGCTCGCCAGACCATTGGCGATCGCTAGTGGCCTTGTCTGCCAGTGTTGACTGGCGATCGCTAATAGCTGGTTTCAGCCACTTTCCAAAATTTGATCGTAACATATTGTACTCTTTTGGCCATAACTCCCTCTACAAAACTCAAATTTAAGTGACTCAATAGGCTATAGGAAGCTAACTCAGAGGGCTACAACTTTCATGAAGACACTTAGACTTAATTCATTTGTATGAATTAATGAAAATACCATTGAAGTGACTAGTGATGTTAAAGCACATGACTTTTCATCAAAGCATAACAATCCTTCTATATCAAAGCACATAAATTTTCATTAAAGCATAACAATCCTTCTCACACTTGAATATAACTCAATTCAAGCCACAACAACACATGCTAAGCATACTAAATCACACCAAATCTTTCATTAATACATAATTCCAAATCATTCAAAATTATAATGCATCATTCATTGATCAATTCATAATTAAACAACCCATTCACACATTGTATTTCAACAGACCTATTGGTGTTCATATAATCATATTCACATTATATAGATATTCATAACCAATTCATATAATGACAAGAATATAAATATTCATATTTTCATTTCACTGTTCAAATCTGACCATGGTCACAAAACTAATCGATATCACTTTTCTCATAATCGATGGTCACAAAGCCAATCGATATCACTTTTCTGATAATCGATGATCACAAAGCCAATCGATATCATATTTCTCATAATCATCAATTCCTCACTTGTTTCACCTTCTAGTGAAATATCACCTAATCCACACAACACAATAACATTCATCCAAATCTCATTCAATCGATTCACCATTCATTATGTCACAATTTATATAGTTCATTACATTCAACATACACCAATATGGTGTTCACTACATTATACACATATTTCATCATGTATCAACTTACTCATCACATTTCCAATACAAAATAAGTTGGAACTTATTCCACACCATATTCACTAATCCATATACACATTCAATTCCATTAAAGGAGTACAAAGTAATACACACAAGAAAAGAGCATATGTATACAACATGTATTCATAGTACTTACCTCCAATTACCTCCACTCCAAAAAAAGTCTTTCCTTCAATGATGAGTGCTTCCCTTTTCTTTGTCAATCCCTATACAATTCCATATACCAATTCAATAAGCATACATTTAATTCCACCTTAACATCATCAAAGTACATAAATAGATCAAGGTTAAACTAGACCTAAACACATACACATAAGTCCAATAACCCCCAAATTGCTACCACAGCTAGGTATATATATCTATAACAAATTCCAATTGGAATCATTCAATTATAATATATGTAGAATTAATTATAGATTTTTTTATCAAATTTGGGCAAAATAAGAAAACAGAGTTGGCCAGTTGAGTAAGAAAATGTAAGGGCGTGCCAGTCAACCCTAGCAGCCAAATTAGCTCTACCTCAAAACAAAAAAAGTTGTAGAAGACACTCTGAAGTTTTTAGAGCATCAAACCTTGCTCAAATCAGAGCTCTACAACTCCAGATATGACAAAAATAAGATGACTGATGCATAACCAAAACAAAATACGAAATTCAACATTTAAAACCTAACTTCAATAAACCAAATTAAATACACGACTTGCCAAATTGAAGCTTCCAAATACTTTTAGACCTTCTAAACTTCCCAAATTGATGTTAGATGAGTAGAAAAAATCACAATCTCCCAAAAGCTCTCAATTTCCTCTTCTTTTTTCTCTCTATAATTTTCTCTACACAACCAACAATACTAACTCACAAATATACACACACTAACCCTCTACCAATCAAAAATTGCCAATTGCCCCTCCAAAGTCTCCATAATATTAAATGCCCAACAACCTATTAAATGCCTATTTATCCCATAAATTACTAATATAATACTTTATAAATATATATACACAATATCACAAATTATTTTTACACACCCTTAATGATCTAGGCTTATTACCCAAAAATTCACAACTTTCTATTTTGACAATTAGGTCCAAACTTATCTTACAATTACACTCCTCTCTACTAATATGCATATGCCAAACTTAAATGCAACTCAAAACTCCACTCCACATGTCAAAAATTTACTATACATGAATAATGCTTCTAAATGATGGGTGTTACAATTCTCCCCTCCTAATAAAAATTTCATCCTCGAAATTTAACAACTTACCACTTCCCGGAAACAATTATGGATACTTCTATCTCATCTACCCCTCTACTTCCCAAGTTGCTTCTTTAGGTGAATGATAACTCCATTTCTCCTTCACAATTGGGATCTCATATTCCTCAACTGCTTATCATAGATATTCATAATGCATAAATTAATTACACATGGTATTAAATTAGTAATCCACTTGTAGCATACCCGTACCATCCTCAATATTTTCTAACACAACCCATAGATCATAACTCATCCATTGCACACTAGACTTTATCATAAGAACCTAACGACAAAAGCACACTTTATGAGAAATCTACTGAAATTTTAGCAAAACCTCCCTTAACATAATAGACATCTCCCTTAACATAAAAGACATCTTCTTACTATAGTAGGGCCAATCCTGCAATAAAAATAACTATACTTCTATAAACAATCTCAATTGAGTTCAGTTATCCACCATAGTACAATTACATACTGTTCCATATATCTTGGACTAAATATTACTTTCCTTCAAAATCTTAAAATTTCCTTTATTTGAGCCTTATCAAAACTATGCAACTTTTCGCACTCAAATGAGGCTCTAAGCAACTTAGAAATTCTTCAAAGACATACTTAACATTATCAATTCATTCCTAATTGTATAGTACTCAATCAATCATAAGTTCAAACATTTAAATTCATACCTTTATAGTCTCGTTAGCTCTTTCATATAATAAATTTCATTCACAAACACAAGCTTAAAGTATCTACATATAGAATTATACCATTTACATTTGAATAATCAAACATTACTTCACACCATCTTCCATTAATCCATTCAACACATTTCCACCTTCTAAATATATATATCATTTCATTTCTTATCACATAATTGCCCAATTCAGGTTAAGCAACATAATTCTCATTCAATATTCATATTCACTTCACACCTCATTCAATCATTCATTTCAATACGATACAACATTCTCACAATATCTATTTACATATTATGTATATATATTATACCACATCACGTACTTACCAAATCATTATTATTAATATAGTTTTTATATTCAAGAGATTCAATATATATATATATGTATATATATATATATATTAATAATCATTTACACAAAATGCTTCAACTCTTTCAAAAGTAAAGTTCCCTTAGTAAGTGGTGTCTCCTCTATCCTTGTCCACTTATACTCATAACCATGCATCAATACCATATAACAAGCATAAATGTAAGGACACTTATCATATCCACCATTCAGTATCCTCATCACACACCCACATATACATTTGTATGTATAAAAATAAACACTCATTATTTTATATTTTCACATTCACAACATTTCATTTGATCTTTTCGATGGACACTTAGTCAATCGATTTAATGTCAATATTTTACATTATTGACAGTCACTTAGCCAGTTAACATAACCAACCTTACACATTGTTGATGGTCATAAAGCCAATCGACATCACATTACTCATAGTCGATGGTCACAAACCCAATCGACCTATCTTTCACGTTGTCGATGGTCACAAAGCCAATCAATATAACTAACACATTCCACATTGCTGATGGTCACAAAGCCAATCAACATAATCAACACATTCCACATTATTGATGGTCACAAAGCCAATCAACATAATCAACACATTCCACATTATTGATGGTTACAAAGCCAATCAACATAATCATCATTTCTCATATTCGATGGTCATAAAGCCAATCGATAAAATTAACATTTCTCTTAGTCGATGGTCACAAAGCCAATCGACTTAATCACATATTATATTCACATTTCATCATAAACATAACATCATTTATATCCAATAAACCAACCTCAAGTTCATAATAAATACCAATTAAAACCACAATTCTAATACCATTACATTTCATATTTATCTTCAATCATATATTTCACAATAATATATCAATCTCATTTATATCCGTACATGAATTAATATCCATATATACACTTGCAACATTCTTACAATTACTCATAATTTACCAAATTAATACATAGATGAATATAAGTATAATTAATAGCATTTGAGTGCACGTCACATAAGCTTACATCTCAAAATTTATTTAACATTTGTACACATCTCAATAATAAGAGATAGCATCTCATAATATTTCACATAAAGTAGAAGTTCATACACTCACATCCTAATCTCAACAATCGATACCCGGTCGAACCCACTCTTACACAATCACATCACTCTTAACATATTTTCGCTTATTCGAATTGTTGACGGACACTTAGCCAATCAACATAATTATTTTTCTATTTTGTCGACGGTCACTCAGCCAATCGACATAACAATATATATAATTTTTTAACACAAAGATGTAGTAATTCTATATCCTAATCTTTTTTCATAATAAAATTAATCATATCATTTACTATTTTAATGCAAAACTTCATTATCAAATTTGTAATCACATCATCCCAACAAGCATAGAACACACATATACCACATTCTCGTAGTTATTCAAATAAGTTATATATATATGGGATGCACACCCATATAAACAAATATGTGAATATTCAGAATCTATATTTATCAACACAAAAGCATGATAAATAAGTATAATATTTGTACCCGTATTTTCACTTCTTTTATTGTTTCTTTACTGGGCAATCTATGATAAAATGCCAAGGTTGTCTATAATGATAATACACTTTCGGTTTAGTTCTCCAACATTCTCCCTAATGCAATTTTCCACATTCATTGCACATTAGAACTATTGTACCACTCATGAATTTACTCTTATTAACACTTTCACTTTTCTTTGATTTCCTAAATCTGTTGGTTGTTGATCCTTCCTCTGGTGAACTAACCTGACTCACTTCATATTTTTTTATTCTACTGTGTCAAGATCCCATACTTCTAAAAGAGAAATTTTCATTCACTTTGATTGTTGTAGTTTCCTTCTTTTTGATCTCTAATATTTTTCTTTCTGATATAATCTTTTCAGCTCGAAGTGCTGCTTCTAGTAAGTCTCAATAAATTAGAGGTTTAATTACAATCTTTTCCCGAATCTTAAGAGGTAAGCCTCTTTCAAACTTGTCTCTTTTTAGCTCATCGGTTGCCACTTCTTCAGGTGCATATTTTGATAATCTCACAAACTGGACCTTATAGTTCGCAGCCAATAATTCATCTTGCTTTAAATTGAGGAATTCAAGCTTCTTTCTAGCTTTGTACATGGGTGACATATATTTATCCATAAATTCCTTTAAGAAGTCTGCCCAAGTCAAGGTTGTTAGTACATCTCCACTCCCCGGAACAATTTCTCACCAATCAAGTGCATTTTGTTCAAACAAGGATGCCGTATAACTCACTTTCTTTTTAGTGGTGCACTTAATTCAATTCAATACTCTCTCCGTGTTTCTCAACCATTCTTCGACTATCATTGGATCAGTGGTTCCTATAAAAACTTTGGCACTTTATTTCCTGATCTTCTCATAATGGTCATCTAAAGCACTATCCGCTGGTTTTTAGGTCACCTCCCTTATAATCTGAACAAATTCCTGTATAAATAGAGGATATGCAGTTTGTAGAGGAGGTTGAGGTTGTACTTGTGCAAGTGCACCTATAGAATGCCTTGGTAATTGACTATGTACAGACTCTAATGACTCTTCTGGGCCGATATGTGGAGCTTGGTGTCCTTCCATCCTAACATATGCAACACACATTCACTATTGGTCCTCTATGACTTATGAATGATATGTTATGAATGCACATATTCTCCTGTCCCAAGGGAATCTAATTTTCACTTTGATACCACTAAATATGACATCCAAAACCATAACCAAACACGTATCTACTAATAAATATACACACGTGGTAAGGCCAAACATCTCGCACAAGGCATAATAAATTTTTTCTTTAAAAGAAACTTAATTATATCAATAATTCATATGTACATGTATGTCAAGCATTGCACTCATACTTGTCTTTAAATTATACATATACAATATGAAACTATCCAATAAACACAATGCCATTCAACGTGTCAGATGATATGCAGGATGAAGGTTGGGTACACCATAGCTTGCTTTAGCCCACCTAAGTCTTAGACACAAGCTTCAAGTCTTTAATCTAATCAAGTCCTGAAAAGATTCAACAACAAAGAGGTGAGCTTGCAACTCAATAAGCAACTACGAATACAGTGGCACATATATACTAATTCCAAAAGCAAAGAGATGTTAGGACATGATAACCAATATAATGAACACATTCTAATGATCATAACATAGTCTTTTAAACCTCTACCAAGTCTACAAACAATTACTATATAGTTCCATAATCAATGGCACTACATAGAGTACGTACGGGAGTCCAAATGAAGAAGGAGAAAGTGAGCAATAAAATGTCAAGCTCAATTAGAGAATCTTAAAGATAGATTATACTCAAACTTAAAGCATAAAAGTTGTAGAGGACTCTTAAAGTTTCTCAACCATTAAATCACGCTTCATTTAGAGCTCTGTAGCTCAAGTTATAGTTAAAACAAATCTCCAAGTTGTGCTAGAAGATTGGAGCTCATCAGACAACTAGTGATCACCAGTGGCCTTATCTGCCAGTGTTGACTGGCGATCGCCAATAGTTGGTTTCAGCCACTTTCCAAAATTTGACCGTAACATGTTGCATTCTTTCGGCCATAACTCCCTCTACGAAACTCAGATTCAAGTTATTCAAGAGGCTATGGAAAGGTAACTCAGAGGCTTACAACTTTTATGAAGACACCTAGACTTAATTCATTTGAATGGATTAGGAAAAATGCCCTTAAAGTGACTAATGATGTCAAAACACATGACTTTTCATCAAAGCATAACAATCCTTCCATGTCAAAGCACATAACTTTTCATTAAAGCATAACAATCCTTCCTACACTTAAATATAACTCAATTCAAGTCACAACAACACATGCTAAGTATACTAAATCATACTAAATCCTTCATCAATAAATTATTCCTAATCATTTAAATTACAATGCATCATTCATTCATCAATTCATAATTAAACAACCCATTCACACATTGCATTTCAACACACCCATTAGTGTTTATATAATCACCTTCACATTATATAGATATTCATAACCAATTCATATAATGACATGAATATAAACATTCACATTTCCATTTCACTGTTCAAATCCGGCCATGGTCACAAAACCAATCGATATCACTTTTCTTATAATCGATGGTCACAAAGCCAATCGATATCATATTTCTCATAATCATCAATTCCTCACTTGTTTCACCTTCTAGTGAAATATCTCCTAATCCATACAACACAATAACATTCATCCAAATCTCATTCAATCGATTCACAATTCATCATGTAACAATTTATATAGTTCATTACATTCAATATACACCAATATGGTGTTCACCACACCACACATATATTTCATCATGTATCAACTTACTCATCACATTTCCAATATAAAATAAGGTGGAACTTATTCCACACCACATTCACTAATCCATATACACATTCAATTCCATTAAAGGAGTACAAAGTAATAGACACAAGAAAAGAGCATATGTATACAACATGTATTCATAGTACTTACCTCCAATTGCCTCCACTCTAAAAAGAGTCTTTCCTTTAATGATGAGTGCTTCCCTTTCCTTTGTCAATCCCTACACAATTCTATATACCAATTCAATAAGCATACATTTAATTCCACCCTAACCTCATCAAAGTGCACAAATAGCTCAAGGTTTAACTAGACCTACATATATACACACAAGTCCAATAACCCCCAAATTGCTACCACAGCTAGGTATATATATCTATAATAAATTCCAATTGGAATCATTCAATTACAACATGCGTGGAAGTAATTATGGATTTTTGATCAAATCCGGGCAAAATAGGAAAATAGAGTTGGCTGGTTAAGCAAGAAAATGTAAAGGCATGTCAATTAACCCTAGCAGCCGAATTAGCTCTGCCTCAAAACATAAGAGTTGTAGAGGACACTTTGAAGTTTTCAGAGCATTAAACCTTGCTCAAATCAGAGCTCTACAACTGCAGATATGGAAAAAACAAGATGACTGATACATAACCAAAATAGAACACGAAATTCAATATTTAAAACCTAACTTCAATAAACCAAATTGAATACAAGACTTACTAAATTGAAGCTCCCAAATGCTTTTAGACCTTCTAAACTTCCCAAATTGATGTTAGATGAGTAGAGAAAATCACAATATTCCCAAAGCTCTCAATTTCCTCTTCTTTTTTCTCTCTACAATTTTCTCTACACAACCAACAATACTAACTCA
Source organism: Macaranga tanarius (assembly GCA_949673435.1). Lineage (NCBI taxonomy): Eukaryota > Viridiplantae > Streptophyta > Magnoliopsida > Malpighiales > Euphorbiaceae > Macaranga > Macaranga tanarius. Next base: position 566 of record CATIWO010071849.1, on the reverse strand, counting down.
CAAATATACACACACTAACCCTCTACTAATCAAAAATTGCCAATTGCCCCTCCAAAGTCTTCCTAATATTAAATGCCCAACAACCTATTAAATGCCTAATTATCTCATAAATCACCAATATAATACTCTATAAATATATATACACAATATCACAAATCATCTCTACACACCCTTAATGATATAGGCTTATTACCAAAAAATTCACAACTTCCTATTTTGATAATTAAGTCCAAACTTATCTTACAATTACACCCCTCTCTACTAATATGTATATGCCAAACTTAAATACAACTCAAAGCTCCACTCCACATGTCAAGAATTTACTATGCATTTGCAAGTTATTATCTAAAAAATGTAAATTCTTTTTTACAATCTTAGTCATAGTAGATTTATTAGTTATGAATATTAATATGTTTTTAGTTATTTGGATATGTATTTTAAAATTTACTTTAATGCAACAAATTAATATTCAAAAATTTATTTATATTTTATATTTAATGTGTAAATTTAAATATATAATTTATTTTTAAAAAAATTAATTTTTAGAATATTAAATAAATAATTAG
>CATIWO010071802.1:0-21135 GCA_949673435.1 Macaranga tanarius | reverse complement strand
ATTATAAATATATGTTTAAAATATAAACAAAATATTTTTTTTTCCAGAAAAGCAACGAAAACAACATGCAACAGCTAAGGAAGAACACAGATCATATAGGAAATTACCACAGTATGTTGTCGTTTCTGTCTTTCTGAAACTCCGACAAAAGGGACTGACTGAATCGAGAGGAGCAAATCTGCAAGAAGCGAAGATGACAGAGGAATGGGTGAAGGGTTTCGGCCTTTTGGAAAAGAGATTACAGAGGACTAGAGGAGAGATGCATCAAGGAATAGATAAAAGGAAGGTTTCCATTAGGGTTAGATCAGATGGAATCATGGAAAGACACATGATCGAGTGAGTGAGTGAGTGACAGAAGGAAGAACAGAAGAACATTCGAGAGACTGAGAGAGTTTGAGAGGAGAGAGAGAGACCGAGAGAGATACAAGGAAGGAGGGAGAGAGGGGCGGCTGGGGAAATGAGTTAGGGTTAAATTAGTTAGTTTATATACTTAGGGTTATTAGGTATTAAAAAACGGTGAGTTTTGTTACTTTTGTATATATATATATATATAGGCGGTTTTTCGGGCGGTTCGGATATTATTGTCCATCAACCGAACCGCTGACCGCAAACCGCAAATTAAACCCGCCTTAGCCTATAAATTTTGCTCTCTGGTTCGGTTCAAAATGGGTTGGCTTTTTCGGTTCGGTTTTTGGCGGTTCGGTCGGACCGGGCGGGTTTTGCACAGCCCTACATAGCATGGGTATAAAACTAGTATATTATATATGCAACAATCTTCAGCCAACCGATGACAAAGAAGACAGCCACCAATAATACTCTTTTTTTTTTTTTTTTTGTAGAATCTTTGAATCGAATTTTAAATCATAAATTGAGAAACAAACTCATCTACCATTCAAATTAGCTCTCATGATCACAACAAATATATAAGTTTAGTGATTTATATATAATCAGTTATAGCTCTTTGTGTTTGCATGCCAAACATTATGATATTTCTCTTCTCCAAATGACTGCCCACATAAGGTATCCGATCCATTAGCAGTTGCTCCCATCTAATATGCTGCTCTCAAATTATTCGATTTTTTTTTCATTGAGTCCTTATCTTTTAATGTTGATTTAATAATCTATGAACTTCTATTTTTTAATTCTTTTCTTTTATTATTATATATGATTGAGGATTAATTTGATGCCTGTTAGCGCATGTCTTTTAACTTGCTATTAAACATGAGTAAAGGTAAAACAGCTTCATTTAACTTGGTTCATTTATGGTTCTTGTATTTTTAATTTCTTTCAATGAATTTTTATAATTTTATTTTGAATACACTAAATCCTTCTGTCAAAATTTTAAATTATAATATACATAAATGAGTCCCTATATTTAATTAAATTCTTATGATTTTAGTTTTTAACTAATTGAATCTTCATTTTCAAAAATTTTCTACAAAAGTGACGCAACTAAATTTATTAAAAATTTAAATAAATTATTATAATAATTTTCTTTATCTAATTTATGTGGAAGTCATTCAATGCAATTATGAATTAAAACTCTTAATTTGATTAAAATTAATAAAAATATTCAATAATGTTATAAATTTTTCATGTTTTCGGATCGATAGGAGTATTTATTTTTTTAACTATATGAATTATTGAAGATTAAGGTATGGTATTAATTATAAAATTTGACATTCAAATTAAGTTTCAATGAAAATTTAAAATTTCATATCTTGATTGATGAAAATCTAAATTTTAAATTTATTATATATGAAAAAGTTTCATTGGTTATAAAAATATTTAATAAAATTTTGATCATTGGCATGAAAATCGAAAATATTGCGACCAACAAGCAATATGTCTCAGATCCCAGATGCCAAACTCCCAGCTACTTCTTTACACACAATTTTAAACTTGAAAAATTGGCCCAAAAGACCTTTTTTCCAGTGTGCATATGTCGTAATATCCCTGTTCAGAATATGTCCAAAATATCTGGGCATGCCAGTGTGATTAACATATAATTCTCTTTTTTAAATGAGCTAAATCTATTACCTCTTGGAGAAAGGGAAAAAAATATTCTCAAATTTTATTGCTGGATTTTAGGAGATGGAAGGAGCTACTAACGTAGATTACAATTCACTGTTAAAGTGTTATTTTCTGAAATTCTGAACTAAAACAACTAGCAGACCATTTTCAATTTTGCTATCCAACGTCAGAAAATAAGTTGTCCTCTTGGATGTATTTTCTATTGTTTTTAATTCTACGGCTTTTCTTCCATTACAATATCTATATCTATTACACAGTATATAACAGGCTCTAGAAATATATGCAACTGATTCTGGAGCAAAACTGTTCTATGTTTCAAGCTAAGCAACATCATCAGGTGAAAGGGTGAGGATGATGGAAGAATAGCTAAGCATAGGGTACAAATTGGCATCAAGAAAGTGAGCATACTGTTTAATAGCAATGTCTCTGTCAGGGACGTCGCTGGAAAGGAAGTCAAATGGTGCAGGCTTGCCAGTGTCTACCAGAGGCTCCCATCTGTATCCAGGCCGTTCTGGTAGAGTGATTGTAACAGGCAAATGATTAGCGTTGAAGGCAACGTAAATCTCTCCCTTCACTGAGTCGATCTAGATCAAAGTTCACACCAAATAATAATAAATCAAACAAGTTATAACAAGCACCAGCCAAAAGAAACCCTACAACAACAGTAACAACAACAGTAGCAAGAGGATAATAGCACACCAAGATTGTCAGCCAAACAAAATATTTATCACAATATAATAGGTGAGAAAATCTGTGAAGTAAACAAAAGCAAGATAGGAATTATCAGCTCCTGAAGCTGATGTTATTTATGTTTCCAGACTTGCAAAACCTTTTATATGAATGAAGATGTAGTTAATACTGTGTCCACCTCAAATACTTGCCACAGGAATGACATGCAGGAGAAATAAACCGAACTAATCACCACTTCAAGAAACAGGTGATTTCAGCAGAAAAATATTAATAATATGCAGAAGCTAATGAAAAATGGCCAAGACAATAGAGCAATTACGGAAGTGACCTGGTGTTAGTCAATCATTGAAAAATTTATGATTTATAGCAAGCAAAAAATGTTCCAAAACCACAAATCAGAAATAGATTTTGCCAACGCTTTTTGCTTGGCAACAGAGACATCCACTTATTGAGAAATATTACCACTTTTGAAGGGCTATGGTATTCCTAGATCCCAAGCTAAATCCAAAAAGATGACAACATCAATAACCCTGCCCATTCTAGCCTTACTAAAATGTTAAAATAAGCTTCTTTCTGTATCAATTTCTGTGAGCGAGATCTAATCACTTCCAACTTTAAAGAATTGGCAGTCAGAAGAAAATTATCTTCTCACACACGTGTAGTACTTAGGAGTCTTCATGGTTGGTTGCTCAGTTCAACACTAATATTTTAAACCAAACTAATAAAATCAGTTTTTAAATGCTTGACCTCTTAACTAAACCAAGTAATACTAAATAACCAAAAACCAAAGATATTTGGATTCAATTTGGATAATAATAGGTTTGGTCAGTTTGACAGAAAATAATAAATATATTAAGCATAGAAAATTAATAACAATAAACCTTGTCAATATTATTAAAGTATTGCAATTTCCATATTGTGCATTTATAATTTTGTGACATATTAATAGAATAACAACTGATCTCTAAAAGTTATTAAAAATCAAAATAACAACAAATATTTCAAAAATATTAAAATTCAATAGCATAATTTGTTAATTTCTATAATGATTTCTTACTCAAACATAGTGTTAATTTATAAAATATTTATCGTCCAACATAACTTCTTCCACATTAAATTTACCACTGGATCCAAAATAATTTAATTATATAGATTTAACATCTATAAGAATAATTTACAATAGTTATTATATTGTTTGTTTGGTTTGGTTGTATCAGATTTTTATTTTCGTAATGCAAAACCAAACCAAAAATTCAGTTTTAAAAAAATTTCAAAGCATAACCAATCATTAAACATTTTAAACCATAATAATTCATTTGCTCTTTTTGCAGGCCTAGCAATACTTATAGAGAACAATAGAAAACTTCAGAGCTTTTCTATGCTCTTTGACCACTGTTAGAAGCTCCTTGGGCCCAAAGAGCACGCATACACTTCAAAACCAATTGGCTTGTGTAGGCCTAAAATCACAGCTCGTGGACATATAAATGGGGTTGAGTCCTAATACAAAACCAATTGACTTGTATTAAGGCCCAATCTACACCACTTATAAACCACTTTAACTCTTTATATTTTTCTAATGTGGGATATATTTATGTTCTCCAACAATCACACATCTGGTTTTACGTATCATTGACATGAGCATGTTATCATAAGTTCATAACATGTAAAAATTGCTGAACTGAACCAAGAAGGCTCTGATTAAATGTAAATACTTCCTTCTTTTTGTTTCTTGGACACCCATCAAAGCTTTATAGGTTGAGCGCCAATGCAAAGTTGAATCATGGCCATCATAACTATTTATTGCACTTTGAATTTAAGACTAATTTTTCTTATATCTCTACTTTAGCACTTAGCTGAGGTTTTTTTTTTTTTTTTTTTTTTTTTGAACAACAGCACTTAGCTGAGTTTATCAGTTCACTTTTCCACAATTCTTAGAGCCAAGTATACATGACAATGGATTTTAGAAACCAAAGCAGTTTGATAAGAATATGGCACACAGCTGCATAGTCAAAAATCAGGTGCTATAGATCAACACCAAGAAAGCATACCAGTGTGAAGGCAACAAATCGACTTGTTTCAGACCAATCTGGCATTCCAGGAAAATGCCCATGCCACTGTAACCTCTCTGCTGTTTGGAAGTCATTCATACCAAGGGACTCACATTCACTGCAAGATCACAATTCATAGCTCACAGGATGCAAAGAAAATGTAGGCCTGAAAAAATGCATGGGCAGATTTTATGCCTAACACTCACTGTCGGAACTTGGTCATTAGGCAGCAAAATTTGAAGAAATCTGATGACGACTCTTCCTTCGTATCCCATCGAAAGTAGTTTATCTGCATCAAAGAAGAAATTTAGTACATAGAATTAGAAAACATTTCTGGTAGAATTTTTTAACAGAAGGAGGGCGCAGAAGATCACATAATTATCATGGCAATATGTATTGTTGTTTCCTCCTTTTGTATGGCCATATTCATCCCCCATATATATCATTGGAACACCCTGTTCAGAAAGAAGATTAAAGTTAGTTTATTTATTAATAGAGATGGCAATTTTAAGCACATCACATATTTCAGTGTCATTGGTAGAGATGGAAAAATGGATGACACTTGAGAAGCTGGCCTGTAAAATATATTTATATTGTTGCAGTATGGTCCACCAATTTCTATTGCTGCTATTATGTAAAAAATACATATTATGCACCAGCTTCAGGCCTTTTTGGGTCATTGCGTAATCATTTAAAAAGATTGTTAAGGCCATATTGACCTGAACAGAACTTCAGTGGAATAGGTGTTGTAACATTAACTCTAATTGATCTCTGATGTGACAGTAAAACAGTGAGAGTTGTTTATGGCATCCTCCAACCTTTCTTTCAAACATTAACCTTACCAAATGCACAAAATTTCATTAGTATTTTTCTAACAAAAAATATGGGCACCTTTTATGAGTAACAATATCAAATTTAAGGTTGTCGCAGTCTATGCCTCTTTGTTCATCAGGACAAAAGAGATGAGAAAATTTAAAGGCGAAAGAAGACAGAAAAAGCATCACTGAAAGATCAGCGAAGACTAGAATTGGTTGGAAAAGAGAAGTGCTAAGGAAGAGAAGCCTACACATTTTGACGATAAAGAGAAGACCGTAAACAGGGAGGATTAGCAGCTAGAACTAAGGGGACATATCCATGTTCCCTTCCAAAATACAACAGCATCTTCTAGAAATGCACAACAGGCAGATGGAGTTTGGGGGAAATCATAATTTAATTAATAATTAAGCTTTTCCATTGAGTACATGGATGATATTTAACTCATTCCTTTCTCCCCTCTCTTTCACTTTTCCACCTTATCTGCCATGGAATATAGTATGTGCATATGGAAGGAAGTACTGAAGGAAATTATATCCTGTTATTCTGATAATTATAAACAGTTTTTTATGTTGCATGCTTCTGTTTCTCGCCTTTCTTTGGAACCTAAACAATTTTCTTCAAGGTCCACCAAATCAACTGTTCAAAGAGACTCAACATAGACATATGATATGAATGACAAGTTGAAAATCTTAAGACTTATTATTACTCAATTATCTTCAATCAAAGGGCTAAAATAAGTCATAAATAATCCATGTTGCTAATGTGAGAGTAGAAACCGAGCCTTACTTGTGAAACCATGAGACAGACAAAGAAATTTCGCATTTGTCGTTTCCTCAACTTCTTCACTGAAATGCTTGCAAACTCTCCTTCCTATGAGGTAGTTTGATGAAACATAACGGATAAAAAGTGAACAAACCATTTTCAGGAATAACTGAATTAAAAGAGAAAAACAATGCAATAGCGCAGTTTTTTCTATGAGATTGTAGGAACTAGAGTTGCATTTCCATGTAATTTTGCCTTTTTGTTCACTTACTGCAGATAAAATAGGGTAGTCATTTTAAGACAAACTGATAAGGTATCCTCCTATTAATGTCAACATACAACTACAAGAAAACAACAGAAAAAACAAACTAGAAATGAAATGGCCTCCAATTTTCTGGAATAACACTTGAAGAAACTTCCTAAAAAGGCTCCAGAAGCATATACGTAGTTTCCAAAGAAACCACCTTGACTTAACCCACAACAAATTGAAGAACAAATTCGGATTTTTGAAATGCATGAATTCTCCATCCAAAGACTCCATAAAATGGTGAAAAACTATGATTCTAAAAACATTTTGGCATTGTTGCAGCCACAGTTCTATGTGACTGTACCCAAACCTCATACATAGTATAGAATTTCTGGTAAGATTAAAACGGTAACCATCCCACTCAAGGCAAAAAATGCAAGCCTAAACACTATCGCAACTAATTTCACCTGCCCACAATTCCAGCTATTGTTATGACTTTCCCCGTCATTGTTGTCTTCCCCATTTGCTAAGTTATTTTTGTTGCTATATGTCACCAAATCAGCCAAAGTAAAACCATCGTGCGCACATACAAAGTTGATGCTGTTCCATGGTTTCCTTCCTCCTTCCTGATTCATTTAGAAACCATAATTACTCTGTTGCAGCAGAGAATTTGAAAAATAACATGCTTAGATGGACCAAATAGCAATGTTTCAAGATATTATGTAGATTCATAAATGTAAACAGGCCCATGGGTTAGTAGATGCCTATTTATTACAGTTCTCATTGATTAAGAGGGTCCAGCATCATATCACTATGAATAATAGATGATTAATACGGGTTCCAGGTAATGTAGATCAAGACTCGCTATAATCCAGTACAAATTTTTCATTTAAAGAGATCTAATATATAAAATCAATAAGTAAATACATAATCAGGTTCAACGGGTAGACATATCAATCCAAAATATAATTGACATGCTAAAAAGACTAATACTGTAAAGGCACACCTGATATAAATTAGGGCTCCCACATAGGCATTCTGCAAAGGCACCAGAAAAGCCATCCGTACCCTTGATGAACTGCCTCACAATGTCACGATACTATAATTGATAAAATAAAATAAAAAAAGGGAGAGAAAAGATGGCTCAAGTCAGGCCTATGTCTGGCTTAAAAATTACTCCGGCAAAAAAAATTCTTATTGTAATAATAAAATTTTCTAAGGATATGATTGGAATTTTATAATAATGAAACAATTGAAGAATAGAACAATTGTAGAAGATAATTTTAAAAAAAAAACAGATGCAGCAAGAAAAAAAAAAATTTCTTTCCCAATACTTTTCAGTCATACACCTTTCCCCCTCTTGTCTCCTTGTTTTCTTTATTCTTTCAAATGCAAATATAATAGCTGACTCATTTACTTTATAAGTGATGATTTCACTCGGGAGATTCTAAACCACATAAAGTTTTAGAGTTTAGGAGAATAAGGCAAATAGTGAGAGTACAACATTAAATAAGGAGGTTCTACTGAAACAGAATATATTGGATTGCCATTTTAGGACATAGACTATCTCAAAATTTTAAAATAAAAATTACATATTAAAAGAAAAAGAAGGAAAAAGCATCAAAACTAAGAATCAAATATTTTTTTGAGGTTGAAGACCATATGAAATGAGCACTTTGAGATTGAAAACAGGAATCAATATAAATTCTTAAGTTTCATTTCGGCTTATTCTCAAGTTTGCTACAGGTCTAAATTCCTCTGGTAGAAGAGTGCACTATGGGTATGCAGTTATCCAACTTGTTATCTTATGCTATTCACAAGTAATTGTGATATACACAAGGATAAAATTCCTAAGTTCTTTGCAGTTTGCAGTGGAAAAGCATAGGAAGCTGAGACAAAAGAAAGCTAAAAAACCTGAGACATTCTTTTGTTGAATATAAAATACCTAAAGGACGTACAATATAATAATGTATAATGAACAATTGAAAAAGCATGAATAAGTTAATGAAATAATGGCAATAAAACTGAGACTAAAGACAACAACCAGAATCATCAATAGCAATTGAACATTTACCATAATCTTGGAAATGGTAGTGACAAATTCAGTAAGCACTTTTCATTGAAGCCAAATTCAGGAACAAGGAGTTCAGGAAACAGTAGCAAATGTAAGGGGTGAACATTAATAACCAATGAATTTTGATAAGATGCATGCAGCACTATGTTCAGAAACTTTTATTCAACAGAAATCAATTGAAGGGATTAATACATGTAACAGTTTATTTCCAGACCAACCTTCCCATTCCATTCAGACCATATTTGCCAATGAGGAAAGGAACCAACTTGATACAAGCCTCCAGCATCCCACGCTTCAGCTATAAGCTATTTAAAAGAGAGAGCAAATAAAGTTTGAACACTCAAGTATAATGGCACATAAACAGATAAGACAAGCTACAAATAAATTATGAGACTAGTAAAAATCCGATTCTAGTGCAAGACACCATGTTAAAAGAAAATCTTAGAAGCAAAAAGAAAAGGAGAAAACAGAGAGACAGAGAGAGGCAAAGAAAAGAAAAGTCGGAAAATAAGAATTAAAAATGAAAAACTATAACTAATCCAGTAAAGCAAATAAAATGGATATACTGGAATCATTATGTTTACAAATGCGAGTTCAGCAAGGAGGGAGTAAGTGAAGGCTAAAGCAAAAGTCTTTGGAGACAATTCATGTAAAGCTTGGCACACGAAGAGTGTAAGATGTCCAAAAACTGATCTCAACAAGGGTAAAGAAAACAGGACTTAAATAAAATCAGGTGCATAAACAAAATGAAGGCATGAGATATTTGTGAAAGAGAAGTACATAAAGGGGTAAAATCTTTTGTGATGGTGTACTTAATGGAAACCATATAGAAAAAAAAAATATATAGACACAATGGGACTAACAAATGCTAATTACACTTATCGTAATATTAAAGGCCAAGAAATCTTTTAACAATGACGAATTGATAAAGAAAGGAAACGCATAAGCAATGATGGAATCTCTACTGAAATTGGAAGTGTCTTGGGGAGGTGGGGATGGGGTGCAATTGACTAGGTTTTTATAGAAAATACTAATATAAAATCAAATCCCCGCAGATGCACGAGCAGTACCTTTGTTCCTGTATTTAAAAATAAAGGAAGTATCCAAACTTGTTAAAACTACAAAATTATCAAGCTAATAAGTAACTCTGTGAATTGTTAGAACAGAAAACAGTGAAAATTGAAGTTTGATTCAAGTATCTTTCAAAAACAATTTGGATCTATTTTAGGAATATAGTTACTAATGTATGGCCTAATGCACAATGCACATTAAGCCACAAAGTAGCGCTTTGCCAGGATGAGCAGTGAATGAGACAAAAATGAGACAACATCACGAAGTGTGAAATTCCTAGGAAGACAACTTCTAGAAGGCCCAAGTCATGAAAATAAAAAGTGCACCTCATAAATCTATGCTTGATGAAGTTCATGAAAAGATTCATATCGAAGAAATTTTTATTATTTTTTTTCTCATTAGGCAGCGAGGATAGGTGAGGGGATGGAGGTGGGAATTGAACTCCACACTCCAAGGTGCCCAATGCTAGCACTTTGAGTCAGCGAAGAAATTTTGAATTGATTAAATCAAAATTTTTTTAAAAAATTAACGAAAGAATTCTAAAGATGTTATGCTACCTTTACTTCACGAAGTATTGGATCATTACTTATCATATCAATCAAGGGAGGGCTGCTAAGAGGGGTGCCAGTAGTCAGCAGGTCGCCCTCTATTGGATTCCCAAAAACATTGACTGCATCCCAGAGGCTTTGTAGAGGAGGGGGAAAAAACAATTGCATAAGAAACTTAAAATATTGCTCTTGATTGTATTACAAGTAAATGGAGTGCTCGCTAACAACCTGCTACCCCTGGTCATAATAGAAGCAAGATCAAAGCGGAAGCCATCCACATGCATTTCCAGGACCCAATACCTGCAGCAGAAGAAAACAACAACAAAACCTTATAACCCATACAATAGCAAAGAGGTAGAGTTTCAAAAAAAATAAAATTAGAGATTTCATTATGAGAAAGGAGTCATTTGTTAAGAAATTAGAGTCTTCATCTAATAATTGGCATAAATAAAACACTAAGAACCCACTACAAGCTACCTTGCAGCTTTAGATATGTTTCATAAGCTATAAAGCATGACATATATTTGCCCTTTTATAAAATCTTACAGAGATAAAGGAAAGGACCACACAAACAACATGTGAACTACTTCATTTTGATGCTCTAGATGATCCTTAAGCTATTAATAATAACCAGAAGTTTGATGAATTAACAGATCAATTTTCACCATCCAAAATTCTGATAACTAGAACTGATGTAAACATCAAAATATCACACTAAAGAATTCAAATGAAAAAAAAAATATCCTGCTATCTTCTTTCTTTTCCCTTTTTTCATATTGGAATAAGTTGTGGTAGAGAGCTTGCATTCATTTACCTTAGGCAGTCCAGTATAAATTGGCGCACAATAGGATGGTTGCAATTAAATGTGTTCCCGCAACCTGAATAATTATAAAATTCTCCCTGCAATGGCATAAGGTAAAGTTCAGATCACAAAATTGATACCCACAGAAATTCTAAATAAAGGACACAATATGAATATACATATATATATACACACTTTTACTATCGAACAGTTTGAGCCCCTGGTAGTTAGGATTGCTTAAGAATAAAGGTAAATCAGAACTCTAAGCAGTTATTCCCAAGCTAAACGTTGCATTATAAAGTTCAGCAAAATGCCAGGAGACAAAGTTTGACATACCCATCTGACCACATTTCTAGTTAATTTACTGAAACAAAAAATGCCAAATATAGATAATCTGTTATTCAAATGCACTATAAAAAGCAGATAATTATATCATTCTCACTGAGATTACAGTTTCCGAAAAAAACATGAAATTTCAAGTGTAGTTTCCTATTTCTTCCAGGAAAAAAATTGAAATAATAGGCAAGCACCAACCCGAACTAGAATGGGAACAAAAAAATAACAGAATGGATGAAGAAGCCAGATTCAATATGCTAACTTATTCTGGAAAAAGTCCTAGCCAAGACACTAAATCCCACAGAAAAGAAAATACAAGCATAAAGTTTCTTATCACAGATTGATAATCATCTGTCCATCCCCAAAAGACAATTATCTACAAGTAATGTGTCACTTTTGTTCTGCAAATTATTAATTTATTTTTTAACATTAAAAACAATGTATAATACTTTCAAGAACAATACCTTAGGAGCAAGCATGTAATAGACACTGTTATCAACTCCTCTAAAAGATAAGATAGGGCCTTTCTCATTTCCTTCTGCTGTGTGATTAAAAACGACATCCATGATCACCTGCTCCAGTAAAACAAGATGATAATTTTTGGAACATCTCACGAGAAATTATATATTACAGTGAAACCAGCTTTAACCTCAATTCCTCGTTTATGAGCTTCTCTAACAAGAAACTTGAATTCATTAATTGCATCATGGCCACTATTACGAGTCCCAGCAGAAGAATATCTAATCATGGGTGAAAAGAAATTGACAGTTGAATATCCCCAAAAGTTCATCCTGGACAAGAGATGAAGCTAAAGTTGAATGTGAATGGACATGGCCACGGTCATGATGTTTCTTAAATTCTGAAACTTAAATTGGACACAGTATTTATGTCTGTTATATTCATTTTCTACACATCGGCAACTACAAATTCATTTCTTTCAGAACATACTGTTACCGTCGATCGAGTACTTTTGCACATTGTTAACCGTATAATAGCTCAGAAGAGATTAAAAAAAAAAAAGAAAAACAGGAAATCAAGAATATATATCTAAAATAATGGTGAGTTGCAGTATTTCCTGATTGGGTTTAAAATATCAATTAAAACTTGAAGAATCTCTAACAAGTAAAAAGTTCTCGGAATATATAAGTGTGAGCACGGGTGGTTCGTCATAATTCTAAATAGTTTGAAATGAAAAATATTATCTTGTTTCAGAAGCATTAGACTAAGAAGCAAAAACACAGTGATTTAAAATGATGAGATATTCTTGAGGATTGCAGATGAAGATTGGAGACTTGTAAATAATATGGCCAAGAATTATATATTTCCATCTAGAGTGCAAGGGAAGTCTAGTTTGAAGCGGTGGTGACAAAAAAAAAAATTAGAGATAGCATCAATTCAGATAGTGCGATGAGTTGATAGTGTTCCCTTCTCATATTACCTAAACTTAATTTCAGATTTGGATATATTTAAGAGCAATAGATATGATACAGAATTATCTGAAATGTTCACCAGCTAGTAACTCTGAAGAATTATTAACAAAAGTAACAGTGACCATACTTGTAATCACCCAAGACAGAATTGTAACTGTAATACTCCAGCTCATTGAACTCATGACATGGCATTAGCTCTATACAGTTGACACCAAGTTCCTGGAAAATCAGTAAATGTCAAATAAGAATATGTAGAATTTTTACATACTTTATGTACACAAGGGCAAAAGTGACTCCAAGAAAATCAGCAAAGCCTCTAGGAATATACCAAAATAGTTTATTCATTTGTTTTCTGTGTAATATGTGCAATATTTCAAGAATTTGGAATCCAACAGATTTCTAATAAGTGATGCACAAAGACCACCAAGTTAACAGTGTGATTCAACTAACCATTTTTGCCCCCTGTCACATATCAAATGCAAGAAGCCTTGGCAAAAACCACTCTAGACAATATTTGCTGAAACGAAAGGTACATTAATACACTATAGAAATCAGAAGCAAAGAAAATACTTGGTGAGAATTCTTTCTCTTCCTCTTTTCAGTTACAAAGAGGAAACTAAGTTAAACTGAGCCAGAATTCAGGTAATTAAGATACAAGCAAGCCCCTTATACTTGGGTCAATTTGCATCTGAAATTGGATTTCTTAAGATTCAGGCTCAATGGATTTAGTTTGTTTGACGAGTGGTCCAAAGTCAAAAGAGAGGCAGACTTTTCTTTAGCCATTCTAGTTTCTTAATTCTCAAGACCAGCATACTGAGGATAGCCTTAGAGCATTAAATCTATTGTATATATATCCCATTGACATTCGGATGCTCTTGCTCCCCCTTTTCTATTAGTTTTGTCCATGTTTATATTTCATGAGATCATCTTTATTTCAATTTCTAGATATGCAGGAGATTCTCCATTTTGAATTGTTTCAGTTGCTAGAAAAATGGCATACAAATATTACATTTAGTCTTTACAGCATTGTCTCCACCATCATAAAGAAAGGGGTAAAAGAACACAAAGGAATCCCAAGATCCAGAAGACTGCACCAATATTACCCTTAATCAATGCTTTAGTCTTTAACCAATTATTAGATGGAATTTTGTATCAATCTATCAAAGTTCAAATTTGAAAAATTAAAATCATCATGGAAATGATAAGTAGAAGACATGATAGATGTCACTTTTTCAGTTGTAGGTAGTTTCTCAAGAGTATATAAGGTGCATAATGATATTGATAGCACTAATTTTGTTATAACTTAGAAGTATTAGTACTACTCATATTTTCTCATCATTAATTAATTAATTTGTAGGAATGTCATGACAGAAGTACATCAGAACCTACTTTCAAGTGATCAAGCTTTTCCACAGCACCAAGATATGTCCCTGGGAATTCAGTCTTGCTTGATTCGTGTTGTGTAAAACCTCGAACATGCATCTCATATATCACAAGCTCTTTCTGGGAATATTTTAATGCAAAATCTCCTTCCCAGTCAAACTGCAAACATAAAAAGGCAAAATTCTTAAAATCATGTCAAAACAACAATCAACTACACAATATCCTAATTTCACATAAATAAAAAAATACCAATTAAGAATCTAAACCAGAAAGAAATTTTACTAGCGCAGAAAAAAAAAATAAAGCAATTCAGTGTGCAAACTTTTGAAAACATAAAATAATGCAGTAACAAATTTAAAGAAGCTCAATAGCGTCAATGATTATTTGAAGAACCGAGTAAGGATTCACCAACTTAGTTTAATTTCTACTCCATAAACTGATCAGGATTAGACTTCGGATGTGTAAACCAACCATGCATATTTTAACCAGAAATAGTGCCTTGTGTTTATAATTAATCAATCCATGTACAGATTTTTAAACATGGAAAAAGAAAATAGAATCATTTATCCAACATTTCATAATGAAATTGAAAAATTAACAATAATAATGATTTTTCAAGATAAATACACTATCCAATAACTCTCAACACATTATTACATTATGAATAATGAAATTCCTTAGAAAACTTAATTCGCCAAATGAGTAACAATCATAGAGAACTGTGGATTAATAGTCGTTTTAGTGTAAACACAAATCAAACAAAAATTGGGTAAAATATATATGCATGCATTGAGTAGCTACCTCATCTTGAGCAATGGGTATCATTCCAGCCATTTGAGGCCAGCAATTATCATCAGGTCCTAAAACACCAAATTCCCGTCTGCTTATAACTGCCTACACAAATTAAACCCAAAAGAATAAAATAATAATAATAAGAGTGCAAGTCACTTAGAAAAAACATAATCAAGAAATAATAAGTATTTCTAGTACTAACTTTAGCATAAGGATCTAAAACAATGCGGGATGAATCAAAGTAATGTCCACGATCAGGAGATAAAATTCCATCAAATTTAAAACCATACAACATATCTTTAAAATCTCCTTTGATAAAAACATGCCAAACGTCTCCACTTCTGTTCCTTACTGGATCAAGAGGTATCTCCTCGCTTACTCTATTCTGCATTCATCACCACCGTCAAAATGTCAAAAATTATTTATTAGATTACAGAATTGGCATTAAAAATAAATAAATAAATAAAGGTAAAAGGAGCGAACCTCAGATAAATCATGGAGAGAGATCAAACAGAGAGAAGCAGAAACAGCATTAGAAGAATAAATAGAAAAATTAACACCACCGTCGCTAATAGTAGCACCAAATGGCTGTGGATAACCGTCGGATACCTCATATTTTCGTAACTTAGGTTTATCCACAACCACCGTAGTCTCCACCTCATCTCTTCCACCGGCTTTCACGGCCGCATAACAAGAAGAAGAAGAGCATCTGTTTCTGCTAGTGAATTGAAGAAACTCGCCGCCGCATTTCTTTTTACTGTTACTGCTCTTCTTCTTGTTGTTGTTGGAGGAAGAAGAATTGAGCAGAGGAACAAAAAGAGAGCGTGGAGAAGCGCGAAACTGAATCAACTCCATTATCATTACCACAAGCAGTTAACTGATCACAGTCATTGTGTAGTTGCTTTGCTTAGTGTAGCATTAAGAATAGAAACATGAGAAACGTTGCTTACAATTGTGTCATCTAAAATCTGTGGTTTTGTTGGTGAGTGTGGGTGGTAGTGATGGTGATAATGGCCGTCTTTGTCCTATTGCTCGACACTTTAATAGCACAACTTGAATTTTTGTGCCAGGTGTTTCCATCTCTCTCTGTTTTCTTTTGTTCCTTTTTTCAAAATTTCCATCATTGGAATTCACGGTCGGGTCAACCCAGGTATTCAAAACTCGGACTTTTTTTTCCCTCCGTGGTCTTCTCCGAAATCCTCTGATTTGAGACCTTTTTTCATATAGATTGCTAAATTGGCGTGAAAAATTTACAACACAATTATTCAGTAGGGTTAAAATTCTACCATCATGGATTTAATCGGAAAAGAATGTCTTTGTTGTACAGTCATAGATTTAAAAGAAAAAAGATGTTACTATTATCCAGTTTCTTATTGGGCAATCAATCAATACTTAGATGGTATGAACTCTTTATTAATCCAAAAAAAATTATATCATTACATTCTTCAATCTTGTAGGATTAGTTTGTTCTGTAAAAATAAATTTTTCAGACGACAAGCATGTTTTTAGTGCATAATTGATATGGTTTTAACACTTTATTTTTTGGGGATAAGGTACATTTTTGGGAAATATACTCAAATACCCTTATTTTTTACTTTTATAACTTAAATATCTTAAATTTTTCAAAATTACCATGTGCCTTTTTTTATTTACCTGAATGTCCTGCCTCTCTTTTTTATTTTCTTCCATGCCTTTTCTTCTTCCTTCTCTTTTTTCTCTGTTTTTTTTTTCTTATTTCTTCTCTTGTTTCTCCATTTTTTTTCTTCTTTCTTCTCTTGATTCTTGGTTTTTGAATTTTTTTAAACGTTTTCTTCTTTGATTTTTTTTTCTCAGTGGTTTCTTTTCTTTTTGGAGATAATCATCTATCTTGCATCTCTTATCTTTTCGTTTTTCTTCTTTATTTTATATTTTTGGTTTGTTTTAAAACTAAAATAGTTGATATATATTTTAAATTTTCTCCTTTTATATCTGAAAAATTTGAAAAACCTAAGAAATGTGATTTAAAGGAAAAAAATTAGTTTTGAGAAGATGGTAACGAAATCAGTTTTTAAGAAATTGATAAAGAAAAAGAAGTCGATGATGGTGATGAAGAAGATGATGTATTTCTTTTTAAGAAGAAAGATGATGATGAAGGAGGTGATGAAGGAGGTGATGATGGTGCTTCTGATTTATTTGGATTGCTTCTAATTTAGAATGTAAATATTCCAAAAATGATGATAATATTGGAAAAGATGCTTGTGATGGTGTTGGAAATGATTGTGATCCTTCTGTTGCTGATGATTTTTGTGTCTAAGCTGCTGATATTACAGATGTGTCTGGAGTGATATTTTTTTATTTTTGTTTTTGTTACTTTTTAGTTTACTTTTGGTTTCTAATTTTTTTTATACTGTTTTAATTTTTTATCTTCTATTATTTTATGTTAGGGGAGAGAAGGTAGTTGATAATGTGATTGATCATTGTGTTGAGACTGCTAAGTCTGTTGGCATTGTTACTTTTTGGTTTATTAGTTTATTAATTTCATTTTGGTTGCTTTTTGGTTGATGTTTGGTTTCTGATATTATTTTTTTATGACTATATTTTTTAGGATGATAATATTTTGTTTAATGATAAGGATGATTTTGAATATTGTAGAAGACTTAAGCCGAAGGACAAAGACAAATTTGAAGTGATTCTAGTTTATTAGTTTCATTTTGGTTGATTTTTGATTTTTTGATATGCTTTTGTATGATTGTTTTTGTTTTTGATTTGTATTAGCTTAGTTTATTAGTTTTATTTTCGGTTGTTTTTTGGTTGATTTTCAGTTTCTGATATTCTTTTGTATGATTATGATTATTTTTATTTTTGATTTGTATTAGTTTAGTTTATTAGTTTCATTTTGGTTGCTTTTTTATTTCTGATATTATTTTTTATGACTGTATTTTTTAGGGTGATAATATTATGTTTAATGATAAGGGTGATTTTGAGTGTTGTGGAAGACTTAAGTCGAATGACAAAGACAAACTAACTGAAAAGTCTGTTGGCATTATTGTTGAGATATGAAGTAATTCTTGTTCGGTATATGTTATTTATAGTACGAATTTATTTTTGTATCTTTATGGTTTATTTTTGGTTTATGATTTTATTTGTAATTTGTTATTTTTAAGTTAGGATAAAAAGAATATAGAAGACGATTCAATTGATATTGCTAATGTTATCAGCAATGTTGGAGCTATGAGTGATGAACTTGTATTTTTTTTATTCTTTTATTTTTTTATTTTTGATTTGTATTAATTGAGTTTATTAGTTTTGTTTTGGTTGATTTTTGGTTTCTCATATTCTTTTGTATGATTGTTTTTATTTTTGATTTGTATTAGTTGAGTTTATTAGTTTCATTTTGGCTGTTTTTTGGTTAATTTTTGGTTTCTGATATTAGTTTTTATGACTATATTTTTTAGGGTGATAATATTCTATTTAATCATAAGGGTAATTTTGAGTGTCGTGAAAGATTTAAGCCGAAGGACAAAGACAAATTTGAAGTTGCTATTTGATTTTGAATACAGTTATATTAGATTTATTAATTAGTTTTTGAAAATATTTCAATTGTATATTGTAATATATGTAACGTTGCTTTATTTATATTTATTATGAATATATTAATTTTTTAGTAATGATTTATAATTGAATTTTTAAATTGAATATATTAATTTTTTGGTAATGATTTGTAATTGAATTTTTAAAAATTTAAAAATATAGAAGGTAAAGTAGTTGCTTAATATTATTTATTAATATGAATATAAATATAAGCGAGTTTCATATACGGATTAGAAACCTAAAGTAAACTAAAAGTATTTAAAATTTAATCGATCTGTTTTATTGATTAGTTTCTTCAAAATCTTATCAATCAACATTCCTCATTAATCTCATAAAATTGCAGTAAATTGTTTCATATATTGAAAATAAATTAAAAGTGAACTGAAAGTATTCAAAATTTTATTAATTCATATACGAAAAATAAACTAAAAGTAAACTGAAAATATTCAACATTTCATTGTGTTTTTGGAGGATTTCTTATTTACACAAGAAAGAATTGATTATGGCTTTTTTTTTTTTACAATTATACAAATTAGACAATACAGGAGAAACAAACAACACAGAATCTTGGTGACATCATTTCTAACAATGTTTGTGACCTGAAATTTTTGCAACGTAAGAAAAATAAATATTGAGCTAATATTAAATCCTAATTCGGAATGCAACTGCTTATGTTGGTGTTGGTGAGACCATTCTCTGATGGTAAGGGTTTTGAGATTTCAAGCTTCAGTGTAGAAGTATCGATGTGATTATCCAGCTAATACTCAATCCTATTTATTACAAGCAAATGCAACTAGAGAATTTATACACTAATAGAAGTGGCTTGAAGCTATCCACTTGTTTCTGCTAATTGATACAGTCTGATTCGATTCGATTCAGTCTGATATCGTTACGCCATTACCGATACTGTTATAGATTACCGATACTGATACGGATCACGATATTGTTATTTAAAACATGCTTACAACCACACTGAACACACTCAACAACTTTTTCCTCCCTCAGTTCCTTTGGGACCTTGCACACACAACTTGTGCCAAAATTGTAATCCCTTGGCTAAATACAGCGTAGGCAACAGAGTCGTTCATATCCTGGCTGCAATCCATAACATAAAAATATAGTAAAACAAATGTTTCAAAATTTACAAGAGCTTAAAAAGCCTTAAACTTCTATCCAGTTCCAGATTCACAAAACCCAGAAAGTAGGAACAAATTCAAACAACCTAAAATCAACATTCTAGTGCATATGTTCATTGAACTAACTCAAACATTATCACAGACACTGATTCAGCCATAAAGTTCAGTAGGGCATCAACATTCAACAATAATGAATTCATCCAAAAGCAAGACCATACCAATATACTAAGCTACTATATCATGCAGTTAAGCAAAAAGAGGCAAAAATTTTAATGCCACAACAAGTCATAAAATCCAAAAAATAAAAATAAAATACAAAAGGCTACTCCAAGCACAACCCAGTTCAAAATTTTAGACAAACATCATAAAACAAAAAAAAAGTAGTAACCTTTTTCCATTTAGCAATCAAGTTATGATCAGCATTCCAAGTAAAATTCGTAAAGTTCTTTAGAAATCTGATTAGATTTATGATAACGGTAAAAAATGTAGCGGCTTCTTTGATGGGCATAAAGCTTCACACTTTCTTTTACCATCAGTCTCAGCTGCCTAATCAAACAAAACAAACAATCAAAATCAATGCACACAATAATTTGAAATTTAGCTAATAAGAAACATCATATTATATATAGTAACCAACCGACCAACCTTGTCTCATATTGACATCTAATTGGCAAAGAGTGCAACCCACTAAAAGCAACCGCTAATTGATTTTATGTGTTTGCAAATTTATCTCTACTGTCAAAAGAAAGATTAGTGCAGACAGGAAGGTGGAGACCTATAAAGCTAGGTTTGTAGCGAAAGGGTTTCGCCAAAGGCAAGGGGTTGACTATGAGGAGACCTTCTCGCCCGTAGCCATGCCTAAATCCATTCGGATTCTTCTTGCTATAGCTGTACACTATGATTATGAGGTTTGGCAATTAGATGTCAAGACCGCCTTTCTTAATAGTTATGTTGAGGAAGAAATTTTCATGGAGCAACCTAAGGGTTTTGAATCTGAGGAAAGCTCAAAAGTGTGCAAGCTTAATAGATCAATCTATGGTCTAAAGCACGCTTCAAGGATTTGGAATCATCATTTTGATGAGGCTATCTGTTCTTATGGTTTCATTAAGAATGTAGATGAGCCATGTATTTACAAGAAGGTTAGTGGGAGCTAACTCACTTTCCTGGTCTTATATGTTGATGACATACTTCTCATTGGCAATGATGTCGGTATATTGACTTCTATGAAAGTATGGTTATCTAAGACCTTCTCAATGAAAGACTTAGGAGAGGCTACCTATATTCTCGGGATTCGAGTCTATAGAGATAGATCAAAGAGAATAATAGGCTTATCTCAAAGTCTTTACTTGGAAAAGGTGTTGAAGAGGTTCAACATGCTTGATTCCAAGAGAGGATT
>CATIWO010071759.1:0-28399 GCA_949673435.1 Macaranga tanarius | reverse complement strand
GTAAGCTTACTCATGTATTTGATTAATTTAAGTTGAGTTGATTATTTGCAATTCTCAAGTATGATTTCCTCTATTTTTTAGTCATTTTGTTCTTACCATATCTTGAGCTACTGAGCTCTGATTTGAGTAAGGTTAGACTCCTTGGAAACTTTAGAGAGTCCTCTACATTTCTTATGTTTTGAGTTTTGGTTAAATTCATTGCTAAGAGGGTCAAATAGGGCTGGACATTTTGCTACTCATGCAGGGTGCCCTGTTGTACCCGAGTTGCTTCAAAAATCCATAAATAATTCTATACATGGCCAAATTGAGAAATTCTAATTGGAATTTGTAGTAGACACATAACCTAGCTTTAATAGCAATTTGGGGGTTATTGGATTTGTATGTGTGTCTCTAGGTCATGTTGAACTTTGGGTAATTGATTACACTTTGTGATATTGGGGTGCATAGCAATGTTACTTGTGAGATTGATGTATGAATTATGTGTAGGGATTGATAAAGGGAAGGAAAGCACTCCTCATAATTAAAGGAAAGGATCTTTTTGAAGAGAGAGCAACTAGAGGTAAGTAACTATTTATACATGTTGTGTATATATACTTAGCCCATATGCTTAATAGAATGTATTCTATATTACAATTGATTAAATATTCATATGATTAGTGAAATGATATGGAATGAGTTATGCCTTTATGTGTATTGGAAATGTGATGAGGAAATGGGTAAAAGATGATATATGTGTGTGGTGTAGTGGACACCATATTTGTGCATGTTGAATGTTATAGATATGATCTTTGATTTAACATTGGTGAATGGTTATTATACTGGCTTATTGAAATGCAATTGAATGGAAATGTATTGTGATACATTGGTTGTGTTGTATTTCACTTGAAGGTGAAATATGTGAGAATTGGTTGCCAAATAATGATGTTGGCAAATGAGTATATGGGTGTATTGTAGTATATTATTAGTATACTTTTAGTATATATTAAGTATATGATCGCTATATTTACCATTATAATTATGTATGTTGATGTTATGACTATGAGAAATGGATCAGTGATCATGGAAGGAATATTGTGATAAATATTTGATGAGATGCAATTTCATGGAATCATATTGTGTTATGTTGGAAATATGAGCATGGATGAATTGTTGGTGAATTATTGATGATGACTTGTTGATATACAATTGCATTGAATTATATTGTGTTATGCTATATTATGTTTCACAAGAAGGTAAAAAAAGTAAGGAAATGATGACGTGTGAGATTGTGTGTTGAGTGAAGACTGAGCCGGTTGGATAGTCTTCATTGATTGTGTAATATGGGAAAAGCTGAGCCAGTGGATAGCTACCCATGATTGAATTGTGGGAAGTGAGACTGAGCCGGGCGGATAGTCTCACTTCATGGCCAATTGAAAATGTGATTGTGAGAAATGTGCCATATATGGCTATATGTGAGATGTTGGTATGGAAATGGTTGTGGCCGGATAATGAATAGTGAAAATGGAATATGAATGTATGAACTCTTGAAATATTGTGAATTTGGTTATGAGTACCAAATATATTGTTGAACGTGATTACATGGATGCTAATTAGTGTAGTGAATTACATATACTTTGCGTTCATGCTTTGAAATGAGGTGCAATGTGTGAATAGGTTGTTTAGTTATGGATTGATGAATGAATGATGCATTGTAATTGTGAATGATTGAGAATTATGTATTGATGAATGATTTGGTGTGATTTAGTATGCTTAGCATGTGTTGTTGTGGCTTGAGTTGAACTGTATTCATGTGCTTTGACATTACTAGTCACTTTAAGGGCATTTTCGTCAATACATACCATCGAATTAGGTCTAGGTGTCTTCATAAAAGTCATAGCCCTCTGAAATAGCTTTCCATAGCCTCTTGAATCACTTGACTCTGAGTTTTGTAGAGGGAGTTATGGCAGAAAGAGTGCGATGTGGTCTAAAGGGTCGAGACAAGTTGAGTCTTCTGACACATGTGACAACTCAGCACGAGTGTGCCGAGTCGTGCCTGTGACTCAGGGTGTCAACTCCGCACGAGTGTGCCGAGTTGTGATGAATCAGCCCTTCTTCAGCACACTTCTATCTTCATATTTTGACTATAACTTGAGCTATAGAGCTCCAAATGAGGCGTGGTTTGAAGATACAGAAACTTTAAAGAGCCTTCTACAACTTTCATGTTTTGAATTGGAGTTGAATCTATCATTAAGATTCTCTAAATGAGCTTGACATTTTATTACTCACTTACTCCTTTTTCATTTGGACTTCCGTTCGCACTTGATGTAGTGCCAATTATAATGTAACTTCTTCGTGATTGTAAATAGACTTAATAGAGGATTGAAACACTATATTATGATCAGTATAATGTGTCTTATATATGTGATTATGTGCTTCATGAAGTCAACTCTTAAGTGATGGGTATATGTGTACAACTGTATCTATAGTTGCTTATTGAGTTGCAAGCTCACCCCTTTGCTGTGGAAACTTTTCAGGAATTGAGTAGACAAAGAGCTAAAAGCTTGCATTGAAGTCATAGGTGGGCCGAAGCGAGCTATGGCGTACTTGACCTTCCTCCTGCATATCATTTAGCGTTTTTGTAATGGCATTGTGTGTATCAAATTTGGTATTATGTAGTAGGTGTGTAATACCAGACATGTTATGTGTGTAATGTTGTACAGGGATGTACATATGAGTATTTGTTTATATACAAGTACCTTTTATGGTGGAATTTTATTATTGCCACGTGGATATATATTTGATTGTGCCATATGTATGGTTATGTTTGTGGGTGTCACAATCCACCTAGCTCAGTCTCAGTCTCAGTCTCACTCAGAATCATGGGTAGCTATTCGCCCGGCTTAGCTCCACTATCACCCGTTCTCACATATCATCATTTCCTTACATGTTTCACCTTCTTGTGAAACATTACATAATTTAACACAATGCAACCACATTTTCACAAATCACAGTAAGCAATATCTCATGAAAACCTCACATATAACCACCAGTCCAAATCCTCACATTCACAAACATATAAAGTGCACCATTAACACATTTCATCACATTCCTCACACACAAAATTCATATATCAACAGTTGCCATCAATCCTCACATTTCCAACATACACATAATGTTACTATATACCAAATAATATAAGTTCCATTCCACATCATGTGCTTACCTTATTCATTTACATGATTCATAGCATATATAACAACCTTTCATGGTATACAATCATTTATCCACTTGTGATATGCTATAATATTGTATCATAGCATAACACATCCCACACAAATCATCATTTTAAATAATATATTGGATTCTTAGTTATAACAATAGCTCATTTATTCGACCATCACAATGGTAGGATAACATATGTAAAACTTATATATATTACTTTCATCTACATTATGATTTTATATCATTTATTCACATTTACTATTAAAAATATTACCAATACATTATCCTCAAGTAATATGTCCCATAAGGCCAAATAGCCATATACCATACTTTCTCATCAATATACTTATTAATTTCCAAACAATATCTATATTCCTTGGCCATATTAAAGATTACTAATCATTTCATTCTTTATGTACAAAGATCATATAACTTATCCAATTAACCAAAATAACATACATATAACATTACAACTTATAATATGCGAGAGAAACTAATTATATATATATCATATTAGTAACCACTTACACAAAATGCTTCCCAAATTAGAGTGTAAATGAATCCTCTAATTGGCTCCGCCTCCTCCGGCTTCCGGTTTCCCTAACATTTATTTCATAATTAAACATCATGAAAATATGTACCATTCACTCACTATATTTAATCAAACAAACAAATAAATAAACCCCCATTATTCCCTAATTATTGCCACATATCTAACATACGAGAAAAACCACAAACAACATATATACATATATGCTGACAGGTTTGATACATAAAGTTCATGATGCTCTCAAAAATCATTAACACATCTTGTGATCACCAAATTCATACAGACTCTACATACATAAGTCTACTTTCAATTCCAACTAAAATCATACAATTAGCTCATGTAGAGAATTAATTATGACATTTATAGCAATATCAGGTCATATAGAGTGGCAGACCGAGCAACAAAATATCTGGCCTTATACGACCATTCTAACAGTAGATTTAGCTCAACCTTAAAACATGAAAGTTATAAAAGACTCTTTAAAGTTTTCCTAGAATCAAACAAAACCTGATTTGGAGCTCTACAGCTCAAGTTATAACAAAAAAACAGAGGCTGAATGTTTCTGGAAAAATAGAGCACGAATTTCTACAACTCAAACCCTCACACAACTCAACTAAAAACAAAAATAACTTACCAATTGATGCTCTTAAATCTTGAAGGTTGATGATTAAAGCCTAGACTCCTAATTCTTTTAGCAAAATCAACCTCTTTCTCTCCACCAAATCCCTAGTTTCCTCCTAAAAAAGTAAGTGCAACCACTAAGCTTCTTAATACACTCATATACATGTATCTAAATATAAGGCCACATTGAAGATTAAGAAAATTCTAGAAAAAATTGTGATATTTATCACCAAAATATCCACTTCAATATTTAATGAAGTGTGGATATTACACATTAACCCCTAGGCTTCTAATTGTGTCATTCTAGTCCAATTTCCTTACAATTGGATCCTCATCCATAATTCATAAACACACCTAATCTTAAATTAATTCCACCCGCTATTCTATATGTAATGAAATGCATCATAAAAGTATATGTGCCTTAGGATGCGGGTGTTACAGCATGTCTCCCTATAAGGGAAGTTGAACTTATATGTTGGTACTACTTTTAAAGGATGGGTAGAGAAAGCTATGGAGCAGGAATGGTTAGATAAGGAGCTAGAAACATTAAGCTATTCAAGGTCAAAAATTTTTAAGGGAATTTCAAAACAACCCTAGAGAAATAATACCAGAAATAAGAAGTCAAGGTTCTTCCCGTATGCAAGAAGTAGGGTAAGCATTGACAGTGCTAGTATGCCTCAGGGTAGTACTATGTTCATTAGGCAACCAATGGCACCACTAGGACGGTTAACTTTAGAAATGCACAAACCTAAGGGAATGTTATCCCATGGTACAATGTGTGTCAAAGGAATCATATTGGAACTTGTGGGAGGATCATGATACGATGTTTTAAATATGGTGAATTGGGGCATTATGCCCGGGAATATATGAAAGCAACAGTGGCAGAGCAATCTACCTAAGGATCTAGTGTGCAAAGGAGTGGAAGAGCCAAAAGGCCACCTCACCCTGTAAGGCATATGGTAGTACGGAGTGAGGCAAGCGGGATGCTTGCACAACCACAAATCAACCTAGTGCATCTAGGAGTGCACAACAAGCTAGGGTTTATGCAGTGACTGAACATGAAGCTGAAAAGTGCACCAGACGTGATAACGGGTATGGCCTATATATCTAATATGTTAGGTCATATTTTAATTGATCCAGGTGTTGTATTTTCATTTATATCCACTACATTTGCTATACGTAATAATCTTAGATTGTGTGTTAGAATAGAACCTGTGGTTGTGAGTATGCCGATGGGAACGAGTGTCATTTGTGAGTCTATTGTTACAAATGTGCCGATAAGTGTAAAGGAAAGAATTATGAAATGGGATTTTATACCATTACCAATAAATGAATTTGATGTAATATTGGGAAATGATGGGTTGAGTCGATATCGAGCAAATGCAGATTATTGTAAGAGGCAGGCGAAATTTATGTTAGAAAGTGGGAAGGAGAAAAGATTTGAAAGAAAAAATAAACTCCCACTAAGATCATTTCTACTCTTACGGCAGTAAAATATTTGAGAAAGGGTTATGAAGCTTATTTAGCCTCTATAATAGATAAAGGAAATGAAGGAGTATCAATAGAAGAATTGCC
This sequence comes from Macaranga tanarius, assembly GCA_949673435.1. Lineage (NCBI taxonomy): Eukaryota > Viridiplantae > Streptophyta > Magnoliopsida > Malpighiales > Euphorbiaceae > Macaranga > Macaranga tanarius. Next base: position 22,452 of record CATIWO010071759.1, on the reverse strand, counting down.
GGTTGTGAAAGATTTCAAAGATGTATTTCCTAAGGATTTACAGGGCTTGCCATCAGAGAGAGAAATTAAATTTGAAATAGATTTACTACTAGGAACTATGCCAATATCACAAGCACCATACTGAATGGCTCCAGTAGAATTAAAAGAACTCAAGATGCAATTATAGGAATTGTTAGATAAAGGTTTCATTAGACCAAGTTTTTCTCCTTAGGGTACACCAGTGTTGTTTGTAAAGAAGAAATATGTGTCATTACAACTATGTATTGATTATAGACAGTTGAATAAGATAACAATTAGGAATAAGTATCCCTTCCCAATGATAGAGGATCTGTTTGATCAATTTCAAGGAGCAATAGTATTTTTGAAGATAGATTTAAGATCCGGATATCATTAATTGAGAATTAAGAAGACAAACATACTCAAGATTGCTTTTAGAACAAGGTATGGGCATTATGAGTTTTTGGTGATGCCGTTTAGACTAACAAATGCACCCACAACGTTCATGGATCTGATGAACCAAGTTTTTAAGGAGTATTTGAATCGATTTATAATTGTGTTTATCGATGATATACTTGTATATTCCAAAACTAAGGAGGAATATGAAGAGCATTTGAGGAGTGTGCTAGGTATTCTGAGAGATCGACAGTTGTATGCTAAGTTTATTAAATGTGAATTTTGGTTGGATAAGGTCATTTTCCTTAGAAATGTGATATCAGTAAAAGGGATATATGTGGACCCAAGTAAGATTAATGCAATAGTTAATTGGGAACCACCTTAAAATGTGATAGAAATCAGAAGTTTCTTAGGTTTGGTGGGATATTATCGAATATTTATGTAGGATTTTTCAATAATAACATCATCTTTAACGAAATTATTGAGAAAGGACACAAAATTTATATGGACCCCTAACTGGCAACAAGGTTTTGAAACATTAAAGAAAAAATTAATTTTAGCACCAGTGTTAACTTTGCCCGTTGAGGGAGGTAGATATATGGTGTATAGCAGTGCATCAGGAAAAGAACTAGGTTGTGTTTTGATGCAAGATGATAAGGTAATTGCCTATGCATTATGACAATTGAGGCCCCATGAACAAAATTATCCCATACATGATTTAGAATTAGCAGCAGTGGTCTTTGCATTGAAAATATAGAGACATTACCTCTATGGAGAGACATATCAAATCTTTACAAATCATAAAAATCTGAAATATATATTGAGTCAAAAAGATTTAAACTTGAGGCAAAGACGATGGGTGGAGTTATTGAAAGATTATGATTGCCCAATCGAGTATCACCCAGGAAATGCCAATGCGGTAGTCGATGCACTTAGTCGAAAGTCAATAGGAAATTTAAATTATATCTGTACTATGAAGCTACCCTTATTGGTGGAATTAAGAAGGTTAAGTGTTGATCTAAATGTAACTGGTTTGGAAGGTATTTTAGCTACCTTGAAAGTAAGACCGCTACTGATTGAGAGAATAAAATAGGCTCAACAGGTTAATAGTGAAACGGAGAAATTACATAAAGAGATTAAGGCTGAGAAGAAAAACCAGATGATGTGTGATAGTAATGGAGTATTAAAGGTAGGAAAAAGGGTTTACGTGCCAAATATAGAAGGATTGAGAAAAGAAATACTGAAGGAAGCACATTGTTCAAGCTATGCTATGCACCCAGGTAACATAAAAATATATATAAGTTTGAAGGAATTTTATTGGTGGTAGGGTATGAAAAAGGACATAGCAGAATATGTTTCTCAATGCTTAACTTGCCAGCAGATTAAAGCTGTGCATAAGCATCCAGCTGGTTTGTTGCAATCGTTACCAATACCATAATGAAAATGGGAACACATCACAATGGTTTTGTAGTTGATCTACCAAGAACTCAATTAAGAAATGATGTTGTATGGGTAATTATGGATAGATTAACCAAATCAGCCCATTTCATACCAATAAAGACCCATTACAACTTGGATAAATTGGCAAAATTGTATATGAAGGAAGTGATAAGGTTGCACGGGACTCTAGTGTCAATAGTCTTCGATCGAGATCTAAGGTTTATCTCACGATTCTGACCTAAGTTACAGGAAGCTCCGGGCACTAAATTAAAATTTAGTACTGCTTTTCATCTTTAGATAGATGGACAATCCAAAAGGACTATCCAGAAGTTAGAGGATATATTGAAGGCTAGTTCTATGGATTTTAGAGGAAGTTAGGATAAGCAAGTGCCTTTAATGGAATTTGCTTATAATAACAGTTACTAGAATAGCTTGGACATGGCTCCATTCGAAGCATTGTATGGTCGGAAGTATCGAACCCTGGTATGTTGGGAAGAAGTTGGAGAGAGGAAATTGTTGGGGCCAGAATTAGTTTAATTATTGACTGAAAATATTCATGTGGTTTGAGCTAACCTAAAAGCTGCTTAAGATAGGCAACATAGTTACACTAATCTTAAGCTAGTCGATATTGAGTATAACGTAGGCGATAAGGTTTTCTTGAAAATCTCACCTTGGAAAGGTGTGATTAGGTTCAAGAAGCATGAAAAGTTGAGCATAAGGTTTATAGGACTATATGATATTGTAGAAAGAATTGGTCCTTTTGCATACTGTTTAGCCCTACCACCGAAATTGGCTAGTGTACATGATGTGTTTTCACATATCAATGCTAAGATAGTATCAAAGTGATCCCTCATATATATTACAAGAACAGTCGGTAGAATTAAAGGAAAATCTAAGTTACAAGGAAGAACTGATAGCTATTTTAGCTAGGAATCAAAAGGTTTTGAAGAATAAAATTATTCCATTGGTTAAAATTTTATGGAAAAACCACTTCTGTGAATAGGCTACATGAGAAAGAGAGGAGGATATAAGGCAGCAATACCCAAATTTGTTATTGCAATAGTGATAGAAAGATAACCACGGAGTAAATTTCGAGGATGAAATTTTTCTAGAGGGGAAGAATTGTGACATTCATGCCCCAAAATTTAGTTGAAATTTTAGAAAAAAAGAAAGAAAATAAAAATAAGGACTGAATTGAAATAAATTGAAAGAAGAGGGACTAAAAAAGGAATTTGGAGTAAGAGCTGGTTAAGTTAGGCAGCTGTCAAGCTGCATGCAACAGAAGGAAAAGAAGAAAAAGAAAGAAAATGGTAAAAAGAAAGAAAGAACATAAAAAAAAGGGGAAAGAAGAGGCATGTGAAAAAGAAGGGAATTAGGAACATAAGGAAATTAGGCTATAAGTTTGTGACTGTTAATCATATTTTCTTTAGTTTTTGCATCTATTGGTTTTGTTCTTCACTTTCTCTTCAATATAAAATTCTTGTATTATTCTCTATATGCAATTTTCTATGATTTTGATAGTTTATTGATTCCTCTTTAATAAACATATTTGATTTCATAATTTGCCTTTGTGTTGGGTTGAGTAGTTGTAAATGTTTGTGTAATATTGTGAACGAAATGAATTCAAAAAAATGTGCTGAGGTTGCCTGTAAACCGATCATGCACTGCCTGATCGGTGAGGCGCAGCCTTGAGATGATCCAGCGGTGCCTCTATAGTAAAGAGGCGACGCCGGAGTAAATGTGACGCCCACAATCACCATCATACATGTGGCAATAATCCACCATGTCATGTGGCATAAGAAAAATCTTTACTCTATTGTACTCATTTGTAATATAGACAAATACTCATATGTGCATACATTGTTGATTATATCACATAAATACAACATATGACAACAACTACACAACAACATACAAATATACCGACATGATATGTAGGATGAAGGTTGGATGCACCAAACTCATTTTGGCCCACCTAAGACTCCCTTGCAAGCTACATATAGATAATAGAGTGCTGAAAAATTTCAACAGCAAAGGGGGTGAGCTTGCAACTCAATAAGCAACTACGAAGATAGTTGCACACATATACTAATCACATAAACAAAGAGTTGATAGAATATGGTAACCAATATTTTAAATACATTCTAAGGATCATAATATAGTTTTTCAATCCTCTACTAATTCTATACACAATCACCATGAAGTTACATTACCATTGGTACTACATCGAGTGTGTACGGGAGTCCAAAATGAAGAAGGAGTAAGTGAGCAATAAAATTTCAAGCTCAATTAGAGAATCTTAATGATAGATTCAACTCAAACTCACAACATGAAAATTATAGAAAACTCTATAAAGTTTTCCCAGCAATAAACCACGCTCCATTTGGAGTTCTATATCTCGAGTTATGGTAAAAATACGGAGATAAAAGTGTGCTGAAAGAGGAAGCTGAGTCGTCACGACTCGGCACAGTGTGCCGAGTCGGCACCAAGAACCCCTGTCGTGACTCGACACACTCGGTGCACTGTACCGAGTTGGCACCGAGCCCTGCTTCCCTCCTTAGCCATTTAACACACCCTATTTCCTTCCAATGCATAACAATCCATCCCATACTAGTATATAACTCAATTAAAGATTAAAAACACTTCATAAACATTTTCACATCACCAATTCATCCATCAACATATAATTCACAATCAAACACAAGCTTAAAGTATTTATTTTCATAATTTCATCAACATCCATCACTCATTCATACATTATCTCATTATGAAGCATCAACTCAAAGTATATGTAATTCACCACACCAATTAATATCCATGTAATCACATTCAACAATATATTTGGTACTCATAACCAAATTCACAATATTTCTTAAGTTCATACATTCATATTCCATTCTCACATAATCTGGCCTGATTCAACCTCACATAAATACCTCACACTTAGCCTCATTGGCTATTTTTATCACAATTTCAATATCAATTAAATGGCCATTTAGTGAGACTATCCGCCCGACTCAGTCTCACTATCTCACGTATCATTTTTGGGTAGCTATATGCCTGACTCAGCTTGCCCATCTCATATATTCAGTGGAGACTATCCGCTGGGCTCAGTCCCACTATCTCATATATCATTTTTGGGTAGCTATGCACCCGGCTCAGCTTGCCCATCTCAGATATTTTAATATCAATCAAATGGCCATTAGTGAGACTATCCGTCCGGCTCAATCTCACTTCTCACATGGGTAGCTATACACTCGGCTCAGCTTGCTCATCTTACAATCACACATCCTCATATTCCTCATATTCCTTACATATCACACTTTCGTGTGAATCACAACACAATATAATTCAATGCAATTGCATATTAATAAATCATCACAACAATATTTCATCATTGTTCCATCCATGCTCATATTTCTAACATCACAATATCATTCCATGCAATTGCATCTCAACAAGGCATTATCACAATATATCACTAATATTCCTTTCATGATCACAATGCATTTCTCATAGTTACCACATCAACATACACAATATATTTCCATACAATTGCATTTCAATAATGCCACTATAACCACAACTCATCAACATTCTATCCATGCTCACATTCATAGTTTTCCACAAGCACCATTATAATGTTAGTATTGCATATACATATATCAACATTTGCTAATATTATCAATACACAAAATGGTGGAAACTCATTCCCCATTATTTTCACCAATCCATTTATGCATTCAATTCTATTAAGAAATACACCATAATACACAAAAGAAAATGAGCATATGTACACAACATGTATTCATAGATACTTACCTCAAAGTGCTTCCAACTTCAAAAAGAGTCCTTCTTCTACTAATTAGTGCCTCCCTTTCCTTTATCAAGTCCTATACATAACCACATATCAATTTCACATAACAACCATGACTCTTGCACCCAAATGCACTAAATGTACTTTAAAGCTCAAGATTCAATATATCCAAATAATTCACACACAAGTCCAAAAATCATGAAAATAATACTGAAGCTAGACATATGAGTCTACTTCAAATTTCAATTGGAATTACTCAAATTAGACATGTGTGGAATTAATTATGGATTTTTGAGTAAACCCGACCAAAACAGAGCTGACAGCATGAGTAAGAAAATGTCGTGCCTTGCCAGTCAACCTTAACAGCAAAATCAGCTCTGGCTCAAAACAAAAAAGTTGTTGAGAACTCTCAAAAGTTTTCAGTGCATTAAATCTTGCTTTAATCAGAGGTCTACAGCTCAAGTTATGCTTAAAACCCTAAGACTAATGCAAATAGAAAACAGACCCCGAATTCATAACTCCAAAACCTAACTTCAATTAACCAAATATAAAAGCATGGCTTACCTAAATGATGCTCAAACCACTTATAGATGTTCAAAAGCTCCCAAAATGATTATTAGATATGTAGAGAATTTATCAAAATCTCCCAAAGCTATCAAAACCCTCTCTTCTCTTCTTCATCTCCCCAATTCTCTACACCCCTCCTTACACAAAATATAATAATACTCACAAATGCACCAACCACTCACAAGTCACCAAATGGGCCTGAGTTGTCCCTTTAATTAATAACTTAACCTTTATCAAAGAATTAAATAATAAGAACTAGATAATTACAAACAATTATCTCTATAATTCTTAATAAAATAATTCATAAATATCACCTAAATATCTCTACACCTCTTTAATGAAATAGAATAATTACTCAATAATTCACGACTTTCTATTTTAACAATTAGCTCCAAAACTTCCTTAACAAATATGCCCCTCTCTACCAATATGCACATACCCACACTTAAATATCATCCACCACTCTACTCTAAATGTCATGAAGGTATAGTGCATGAACAGTGCTTCTAAGATACGGGTGTTACAATTCTCCCCTCCTAAATAAAAATTTCATCCCTGAAATTTACTACTCACCACTTAACTAGATCAAGTATGAATATACTTTTGGCTTTATTAAGTCTTCTACCTACCATGTTGTTCTTTAGGCGAATGGTGACTTCATTTCACTTTTACTATTGAAAACGTTTTATTCCTCAACTGCTTATCATCGACATTCACATTCATAATGCACATTTTAATCTCACATGGTATTAAATTAGTAATCCATTTGTAGCATACCCATGCCATCCTCAACATTTCATAACACAACCCATAGATCATAACTCACCCGTGGCATACTAGACTTTATCATAAGAGCATAACGACAAAAGCACAGGTTTTGAGGAATCTACCGAAAATTTGACAGAACCTCCCTTAAAAATATAGATATATCCCTATAAAAGTAGGGCCAATCCTGTAATAAAAATAACTACACTTCTATAAAAAATTTCAATTGGGCTCAGTTACCCACCACACTACAATTAAATACTGTCCTACACTCAAATAAGGTTCAAAATAATGCAGAGACATTACAAAGACATACGTAACATTGTCAAATCATTAACAAACACAAGCTTAAGTATATCTACACCAATACATCATTTAATATTCATATGGTCACCTTGTGATGCATTTAGTATTCACAATCAATTCACACATAAAGGATTATATATATATATATATGTGTGTGTGTGTGTGTGTGCATTTGCATTCTATCGTCTCCAACTCCTACAATCACCAATTCCATAATAGAAAAATATAAATATAATCAATAAGCAATTGAATACACATCTTAATCCCCCTGTTTGATATCATTTGCCTTGCCGATGGACACTTAGCCAATCGACATCTCAACATTTTACATTGTTGATGGTCACACAGCCAATTGACATCTCAACATTCCATATTGTCAATGGTCACATAGCCAATCGACATATTATCACACATCATATCCACATTTACTCATAAACATAATTTTAATACTATCACATCTCATGTTTATCACGTTCAATCATATATCGCACAACAAATACATCAACATCACAATTATAAACAGTGAATATACTGATTATATATTTACTATCTAATAAAAGTATACCAACCATATACCAATAATATACCCATATCATCATTTACCAACATCATTATTTAGCAACCAAATTCTTACATTAACAATCTACTACAAGGTAGAAAGTCATTCCACTTCATGATCATTAATCTATACATTCATTTCACTAAGATAGAGGTTTTGGATCCCATTACATCTCTGTAGTCTTGAATTAATTCTTTTTGGATAGAAATATATTTAATCCCTTTATTTAATAACTATTGAAAATGATTCTCAATATAACTGATACTTCCAAATCTTAAATGCTTGAACAATAGTAGCTAACTTTTGAACAATGCAACTGTCGAAATTATAACTGTCCAGATGTATAAACTATTATTTTCCCATTTACATTAACACATATCCTAACTCTAGTCTTGAGACTTCAATATAAATCACAATACCTCCATTTCCGGTCGATAATGCAAGTATAAAAGAAGTAGTATATACTGCTTCCAACTTCTCAGAACTTTGTTGACAAACTTTAGTTTATTTTTCATGTTCTATCATGTGAAGTAGTCAAATTCCAGTCTCAAGTCCATATTTAAAAACCTTATAGCATCTCTTAATTTAATTGAGTAGCCCTTCATTTCTCAATTACAGAAGATCATTATTTATTGAAATAATGTTCCATTGCCTGCAAATATTACATACCCCATACTACCATCTTTTTCTCTTATAGACTGAATCGATGCTCATCATGATGAATTATTCAATCTGACAACCTATCTTTTTCCAATTCTTCTAGTTCCATTGATGTATACAAAGTAATCATTATTAATGTAGCCTTTGGAATAATTCTATTTTAATTATACTCTTCGAGGTAATAGAAATTTTGGTATTTCATCTCATAACACATTAAGAAATTCTCTGATTATGAATATATCCATTACCCTTGAACTAATCTTCATGCCCATCTCAAACCATATGAAAAACAATCATAGTTGAAATCAATTAAGCATGCACAGTTTCTCTTTTTTTTTATCACTGTCTCTATCTTTTTCTATCTCGAATATCCATATCTGTCATCTTTTTTTTATAAGCCACATTACAATAATACCATAGTTCATACATAATATATTCTTGAAATAATACTGATCTTCTTCCTAATTCAATGATTACTGAAGTCTGCATATTAATCATACCGTTTGACTATTTGAAATAAAATTCCATCACCAAATTCACGAGCACAACATTCCAATAAGCATTGAAACATATATACCATTTCCTTAATAATGCAAGTGTATTATTTATATACGTAATGCATATTCGTATAAATGATCAGATAAATTCAAAATCAAAAGGTATCTTAAGCATCATAATAAAATATACCCATTTTTTCATCTGATGTGGAAAAAGCTTCTGGCTGAGTATTAGCTTATGCTCTTTCTTGATTCTGAGATTGATTATCGGTTTAGCTTATTTCAAAGTATCAGCTTCCCTTTTCTTAATATCTCTTTCATCCTTTGCCCAAATTAACACTGACTTGGAATATTTTCTTTCTTGTACCGCTTGTTCAATCTGCTGAAATCTTTTAACAGTTCTTTTCAATGAATAATCTTTGAAAGAATGCCCGACTTACTATATTAGTAGCATATATTGGGTCTGGGACCAACATTTTTCCGAATGGATTCTACCGCAACTGTTGCATACTGAAACTCATGTATTGCTCATAATTTATTGGTGTCTTATCGACTGTTAAGTCTTTTAATTTCTTTATTATATGTTTTTCCCATTGCTTGACTAATCTGCCTTACTTCACGCCTTTTAAAACCACTTCTTGGAAATTAAAACCTTTGGAAATTGAACTACCACTGATTTGAATTGAAATAGCAAGTCTGCTAGTAGTTTTCTTCTTTTTAGCTTCCATAGCTTCTTCTTCATTTATGGTATCTTCGTCACGCAATACAATTTCCACTGAATCCCTATAAGTTGGTGATTTGATTATTATTCACTCTCTCTGATTTCTAAATTCACCCCTTTTTCTCAAATCTTCTTTGCTTTATCCTATCAGTTGTTGTCTTTTCAAACATACTTTGATAATTTCCTAAACTGCACCTCATAATCAGTTACAATTGAATTATTTACCTCAAATTCTAAGAATTCAATCTTATTTCTGTCTATAAATGCTTCTGAAACATATTTCTCTGTAAATGTTTTCAAAAGTCTATCCAAGTCTTAATTATCGATACATTCTCACTTCTCTGTATTATCTTCTACCAGCTCAGGATATCTAGCTCAAACAGTGACATTGCATAACGAATTTTCTTTGTATTAGTACAATCAATTCAATCAAAATCTTCTTTCATATTCTGTAGCCATCCTTTGTTATTTTGGAATCACCAATACCCGTGAAAACCATTGTACCATGATCTTTTATATTCTCACCCTTCTTATCAACAATGCTTTCCACTTGCCTTTGATTCATAGCTTTCACCCTTTTAATCAATTCTCTACTATACAAGAATATGCATCTATGGAGGGGTTATAAATAGAAATTTATTCAGGCTCACATAAAACATGTATAAATATTAGTCTATAAATTAACTCTTGTAACTCATTTGGGCCGATGAATTGAGCTTGGTGTCCTTTCATCTTGACATATGCGACGCACATCATCTAGATGTCATCAATGACTCATGCATGATATGTTATGAATGCATCATGTTTCATGTCTCAAGGGAATCTAATCCTTGATCTGATACCACTAAATATGACGCCCACAATCACCATCATACATGTGGCAACAATCCACCATGTAATGTGGCATAAGAAAAATCTTTACTCTATTGTACTCATTTGTAATATAAATAAATACTCATATGTGCATACATTGTTAATCATATCACATAAATACAACATATGACAACAAATACACAACAACATAAAAATATGCTGACATTATATGCAGGATAAAGGTCAGATGCACCAAACTCGTTTCGGCCCACCTAAGACTCCCATGCAAGCTTCATTAGATAATAGAGTCTTGAAAAATTTCAACAGCAAATGGGGTGAGCTTGCAACTCAATAAGCAACTATGAAGACAGTTGCACACATATACTAATCACATAAACAAAAAGATGATAAAACATGGTAACTAATATTGTAAATACATTCTAAGGATCATAATATAATCTTTCAATCCTCTACTAAGTCTATACATAATCACCATGAAGTTACATTACCATTGGCACTACATCGACTGTGTACGGGAGTCCAAAATGAAGAAGAAGTAAGTGAGCAATAAAATGTCAAGCTCAATTAGAGAATCTTAATGATAGATTCAACTCAAAGTCACAACATGAAAATTGTAGACAACTCTTCAAAGTTTTTCCAGTATCAAACCACGCTCCATTTGGAGTTCTATATCTTGAGTTATGTTTAAAATACAGAGACAAAAGTGTGCTGAACGAGGAAGCTGAGTCGTCACAACTCGACACACTATGCCGAATCGGCACCAAGAACCCTTGTCACGACTCGGTACACTCGGTGCACCGTGCTGAGTCAGTACCAACAGCCACTGTCATTACTCGGCACTGAGCCCTGCTTCCCTCCTTAGCCATTTAACACACTATATTTCCTTCCAATGCATAACAATCCATCCTATACTAGTATAGAACTCAATTAAAGATTAAAAACACTTCATAAACATTTTCACATCACCAATTCATCCATCAACATATAATTCACAATCAAACACAAGCTTAAAGTATTTATTTTCATAATTTCATCAACATTCATCACTCATTCATACATTATCTCATTATGAAGCATCAACTCAAGGTATGTGTAATTCACCACACCAATTAGTATCCATGTAATCACATTCAACAATATATTTAGTACTCATAACCAAATTCACAATATTTCTTAAGTTCATACATTCATATTCCATTCTCATATAATCCGGTCTGATTCAACCTCATATAAATACCTTACACTTAGCCTCATTGGCTATTTTTCTCACAATTTCAATATCAATTAAATGGCCATTTAGTGAGACTATCCGCCCGACTCAGTCTCACTATCTCACATATCATTTTTGGATAGCTATACGCCAGACTCAGCTTGCCCATCTCACATATTCAATGGAGACTATCCGCCGGGATCAGTCCTACTATCTCATATATCATTTTTGGATAGCTATGCGTCCGGCTCAGCTTGCCCATCTCACATATTTTAATATCAATCAAATGGCCATTAGTGAGACTATCCGTCCGACTCAGTCTCACTCTCACATGGGTAGCTATACACCCGGCTTAGCTTGCCCATCTCACAATCACATATCCTCACATTCTTCATATATCACACTTTTTGTGAATCATAACACAATATAATTCAATGCAATTACATATTAATAAATCATCATAACAATATTTCATCATTGTTCCATCCATGCTCATATTTCCAACATCACAATATCATTCCATGCAATTGCATCTCAACAAGGCATTATCACAATATATCACTAATATTTATTTCATGATCACAATCCATTTCTCATAGTTACCACATCAACATACACAATATATTTCTATACAATTGCATTTCAATAATGCCACTATAACCACAACTCATCAACATTCTATCCATACTCATATTCATAGTTTTCCACAAGCACCATTATAATGTTAGTATTGCATATACAAATATCAATAGTTGCTTATATTCTCAATACATAAAATGATGGAAACTCATTCCCCATTATTTTCACCAGTCCATTTATGCATTCAATTCCATTAAAGGACTACACCATAATATACATAAGAAAATAAGCATAAGTACACAACATGTATTCATAGTTACTTACCTCAAAGTGCTTTCAACTTCAAAAAGAGTCCTTCTTCTACTAATGAGTGCCTCTCTTCCCATTATAAAGTCCTATACATAACTACATATCAATTTCACATAACAACCATGACTTTTGTACCCAAATGCACTAAATGCACTTTAAAGCTCAAGATTCAATATATCCAAATAATTCACTCACAAGTCCAAAAATTATGAAAATAATACTGAAGCTAGACATATGAGTCTACTTCAAATTCCAATTGAAATTACTCAAATCAAACATATGTGAAATTAATTATGGATTTTTGAGTAAAACTGGCTAAAACAGAACTGATAGCATGAGCAAGCAAATGTCGAGCCCCGCAAGTCAAGCTTAACGGTAAAATTAGCTCTGGTTCAAAACGTAAAAGTTTTAGAGGACTCTCAGAAGTTTCCAGAACATCAAACCTTGCTCAAATTAGAGGTCTACAACTTAAGTTATGCTCAAAATACTAAGACTAATGCAAATAGAAAACAGAACCTGAATTCATAACTCCAAAACCTAACTTCAATTAACCAACTATAAAAGCATGGCTTACCTAAATGATGCTAAAAACCACTTATAGATCTTCAAAAGCTCCTCAAAATGATTGTTAGATATGTAGAGAATTTATCAAAATCTTTCAAAGCTATCAAAACCCTCTCTTCTCTTCTTCCTCTCCACAATTCTCTACACCCCTCCTTACATAAAATATAATAATACTCACAAATGCACCAACCACTCACAAGTCACAAAATGGGCATGAGTTGTCCTTTTAATTAATAACTTAACCTTTATCAAAGAATTAAATAATAAGAACTAGATAATTACAAACAATTATCTCTACAATTATTAATAAAATAATTCATAAATATCACCCAAATATCTCTACACCTCCTTAATGAAATAGAATAATTACTCAATAATCCATGACTTTCTATTTTAACAAATAGCTCCAAAACTTCCTTAACAAATATGCCCCTCTCTACCAACATGCACATATCCACAATTAAATATCATCCACCACTCTACTCTAAATGTCATGAAGGTATAGTGCATGAACAGTGCTTCTAAGATATGGGTGTTATAGTAAAGAGGTGACGCCTCATCGACTTTTAAAAAACAAATTATAAGGCGACGTCCGAAACTGATCAAGTGACGCCCAATGAAGGGAGCCGACGTCTGATCAATGAAAATGCAATGCCTTAGCTCTAAAAAAATTAAAATTAAATTAAATATTACAAATTTAAATTGAATTAAACAAATTCGGTAGAAACTGAATTGAATTACTTAGGTAATAAATTGTCAATCCTTTTCAAATATAAAATTGTTAAAATTATTGTTTGAATTTTAGGTACCTGCCAGTGAGAACAATTAGTTACAAAAAAATTAAATAAGTACAGAGATATCTATGAAACAATAGAATTTTATATAAATGCGTGATAAACAGAGAGTTCATATATGCAGTCGTAATGAGTAAAGGGTTTGGTTGAGAGTATATTTGGCCAATAATTATGAACTGTCTTTAGAACAGTGTATAGAATCAAAGGTACCTTTGGGGTGAGTTTATGTGGTCAAAAGTATGCATACGATATTTATCAATAATTGATCAATGATGTTACTCAGTAAAGAGTAATGGTGAAACTTATGATTACCATGTAGTGAGTGTTGAGATTGTGTCTATTGAGGTGGAAAGGTGTGTTATTGGTGTTTCCTTGTGTTTAATTTATACTCAACTAATGCAATAAATGAATAAATAAATATCAATGCTACGTCTAAAAAAAAATAATTTATACAAAAGCTAAATAATGTTGGAACCATTAATATATATCCATATTGTATTGCTAATTATTTTTTCTTAACAGTATAAGTTATGTGAAAGGTAGAGTAATACACCTTATAAATAAGAAGCTTTTGGAAGGAAATGAGCTTGTGAAATTTATTATAACTGTCAATGAGATTTCTCCTCAGTCACAAGTTCATCTGAATTATTACTATGTACTAAATTGGTTTTATATACTGATTTTAATTGGAATGTTTATTTGTTTTCGGTACATTATTTTATGGATATATATATATTTTAGCATATTGACTAGTTTTCTTTATGAGTATAACCACTCACTAGGTAATTTCTCCTAAAATTACTCACTCTCTTTTCTTTTAAAATTGTTTTAATTTCAGCATAGCCTATATCATAAGATTAGCAGAGTAAGATGGCCGTACAGTGGGCTACTATGACATATGAGGTCACAGCAGTCGAGAACTTAGTGAGGTATACTATTTGCCACGACCTAGATACTGAGTTTGTTGTCCGGTTCACTGTAGAGCCGATGGGTGCTATAGTTCACTTTTCGGTGATTAGAGAGGAGTATATAGGTGACATGTGTACTATAGTCCGAGTTTACAACGTGACTGACCCGGACATCCAGGTTTCCATGACCTGGGTGTGAGCAAGCAGAGCAGCATGATCACTTTTTAACTTTTTGGCCATGCCGGGTTGCACCTTTTGGGCCTTGATTTTGGACTTTTGGTGCAAATAGATAGGTGATTGATAGAGTGCCCAAGGTCAGATGTGCAAACAAATCCTAGAGCACATCTTCCCTACCCCAGATGATGAGGGGCACCGAGTGGGATATTAGAGATTATTTGGATGTATTTGGATGTATTTTGTTGTATCTTTTATTATATATCCCCATACTCGGATGACTGTATATATTTTTATAGTATGTAGTACTGTTATATGCTGGCACTATTGTATTTAGGCTTCATATATATATATTATAGTTTGCAGTAATGTATGTATATATGAGCACTGTTGTACTTACGTTAATGTGTGTGTGTATATATATATATATATATATATATATATATATAACTAAATATCATCATAGTGCATATACATATACATATATATATACCGAATGCACAACCTTCTACCAGATATCTAAAAGACCAGTTTGTGTTACTAATTGATGAGGGAGAGCCATAAAGCTTTGAAGAAGCTATGAATGATGAGCACAAGTAGAAATGGTTTGAAGCCATACAAGATGAGATGAAGTCTCTACATGAGAATAAGACGTTTGAGCTGGTAAAGTTTCCTGAAGGCAAGAGAACTTTAAAAAATAAGTGGGTGTTCAGGATCAAGCATGAAGAACATAATCTCCAGCCACAATTCAAAGCTAGACTGGTTGTGAAGGGATTCAACCAAAGAAAGGGTATTAACTTTGATGAGATTTTTACTTCAGTCATGAAGATGACATCCATCCGTACTGTATTAGGTTTAGCAGCAAGTTTTGATTTAGAGATCGAGCAAATGAATATTTAAACTGCCTTCCTTTATAGTGATTTGGAAGAAAAAATATTCATGGAACAGCCAGAGGGTTTCAAAGTAAAGGGGAAAGAGGACTATATTTGCATATTGAAGAAAAGCTTGTACGGCTTGAAACAGGCACCGAGACAATGGTATAAGAAGTTTGAGTCTATTATGGGGAAGTAAGGCTATAAGAAGACCACTTCAGACCATTGTGTTTTTGTTCAAAATTATCTGATGATGATTTTATTATGTTATTGCTCTATGTGAATGACATGTTGATTGTTGCTTGAAATATTTCCAGAATCAATAGTTTGAAGAAGCAGTTGAGTAAATATTTTGCCATAAAAGATTTGAGACCAGCAAAACAGATTCTTGGCATGAAGATTATCAGAGACACATGCATTGAAATTGTGGTTGTCACAAGAAAAGTACATTGAGAAGGTACTTCAGAGGTTCAACATGTACAATGCTAAAGCGGTTAGTTGTCCTCTTGCTAATCACTTTACATTGACTTCTCAGCAAAGCCCTTCCACCAATAAGGAGAAGGAAGAAATGGATAGAGTTTCATATACTTCAGCAGTTGGTAGTCTAATGTATGCCATGGTATGCACATGGCCAAATATTACACACTTAATCAGAGTTGTGAGTCAGTTCCTTTCAAATTCTGAAAAGGAACATTGGGCTGCAGTGAAATGAATTTTCAGGTATCTTCATGGAACATCCAAAATATGCTTATGTTTTAGAGATGCCAAACCTGTGTTAGATGAATACACAGATACAGACATGGCGGGTGATGTGGACTCGAGAAAGTCAACTTTAGGTTACCTTATTACATTTGCAGGGGGAGCTGTGTCATGACAGTCAAAATTACAAAAATGTGTAGCTTTATCTACCACCAAAGCAGAGTTTATTGCAACAATTGAAGCATGTAAATAGTTGTTATGGATGAAAAAGTTGTTAAATGAACTTGGCTTTAAATAGGACAAATACGAGCTATTTTGTGATAGTCAGAGTGATATCCACCTCGGTAAAAATTCCTCTTTTCATTTAAGATTAAAGCATATTGATGTGAGATATCATTGGATATGCGATGTATTAGAGAATAAGCTCTTGTAGCTTGAGAAGATCCACACAGATGAAAATGGTTCAAATATGTTGACAAAGACTCTACCAAGAGAAAAGTTTGAATTCTGTCGATTGGCCACCGAAATGGTGATACCTTCCATACAGTCGGGAGGGGGAGAATTGTTGTGGGTCCCAACAACATGCAGGGTCCACAAATGTATAATATTAAAAAAAAAAGGAAGGAGAAACTTAGGCAGCAAGGCCAAAATGCCTTGCAAGCAAAGTCAAGCAAATCTATAGGATTTGCTTGACGTCATCATCCAATGTCATGGACAACTTGCCCAAATAAATGATGGCTATAAAAAGCCATTTGCTTGGCATTTCCAAGCAAGTGAGTGAGTGAGTGAGTGAGTGAGAGCGAGCACAAGGCAAAGAAAAGTGAGGTGTGTGCTTGTGTGTAGCCGAAGCAAATAAATTTGCTTTGATGAAAAAATTGTGAGAGAGAGAGTTTTGTTGAGTGTTTGAAAAAATTTTCTCAAAGGGTGAGTGACAAAATAGTGAGAAATTTATTTTGGGGTTTGGGAAACACCTTGAGTGCCACTATTTTGGTGAGATCTCTATCATTGTATTCCTCTAGTGTGATCTAGAGATGACTCTCTCTGTACCTGCTATTTTAATAGTGGAAGACATTTTCTGATTTTGTCCCGTGGACGTGGCCCAACATTAAAGGTGAACCACGTTAAATATTTGTATCATTTTATTTATTTTTACAATATTTTTATTTTGCTTCCCTGAATTATTATTCCGCAGTGCCGACTCTATACTATTCAATTTCCCAACAAATTGTTCCAGCTTCATTTACAAATTCTTCTCCATTTCCTTTGGAATTGTTGAGGACCTTAACAGCTACCAGAATTTCATCAGAGAGCTTTCCTTTGAACACAGTTCCATAAGCTCCTTGTCCTAATTCATCCTTGAAATTATTTGTGATCCTCTTAATAACAGTGTAGGAATATCTTGCAGGCTTGAAAGCTTTATAATCATCCAAGAATCTTTCAATTCTGGATTGATACTCTTTTTCTGTTTTATCTAAGCTATAGAAGCGGTAAAGTGCAATCACTGCTACTATAAGAAGAAGCATCCCCAAGACTATACCTGCGAATGGAAAATTCTGAGTCAAGAGCTCTCATGTCAAAACATATAATCATTTAATGGATTCGAGTCAATCCACGGAATTTAAAGCAATAGGCAACAAACCTGTAGCCAGAAACTTTGCAGATGTCCCTGCAAGAGTAATAGTTATTCAGATTATTAGGTTCTTATGGGTACTTGAAAGTTGAATAATAATAGAAATTCAAGAAATGAGTAATTATCAGATTGCTATAAAAGTGAACCTAAAGCAACAGAAATACTAGAAAATCAACAAGTACGAATGTGGAACAAAAACATATATTTAATCTGTTTAAGCTTGCCATAGCATTCAATTTCAGGATGGGTGCTATTAGCCTTCAATCTACAATATTTCCCTTGTGTTGCACAAGTTCCACAACTTGGATTGAGCCAGCTTAAATGAAGAACATAATTATTTGCAAA
Organism: Macaranga tanarius; assembly: GCA_949673435.1. NCBI lineage: Eukaryota > Viridiplantae > Streptophyta > Magnoliopsida > Malpighiales > Euphorbiaceae > Macaranga > Macaranga tanarius. Next base: position 3,809 of record CATIWO010071759.1, on the reverse strand, counting down.
AATCATACTATTTGGAATTAGGACATCATACATCTTGGTACAATATAGGAGGTTAGCGTTATCAATAAACATATTTGAGTCGAAAATGTAAATTTGGTAGTTAGGAGCACTGAGGCAAGGAACCTGAAAGAATGAAAGTTTTCTCCATGTACAGTTGAACAAGACTGACTCTGCATGTCTCGGTCGAAAAAAAAGAAGGAAGAAACCGATAGATTGAGGTTTGAAAGCTATCTTGGGAGGCAACTTGCATAAATAACTTGAGATGCATAATCAATGTTTTCGACCAATAGCTTAACAGAATTTGGCAGCTCAATCACTGTCTCCTTCTTCTCCGAGCAAGATAGATCGAACCCAACTTCAGGATAGCCACAGTGGTCAGGTTGCAGGCCTCTGATTCGGAATGCAAATCAGACTGCTCACTGCTGGACCATTACGATTACATTTTGATTATCTGCGGTCATCTTTGTAGGACTAAAGCATGGTCTCCAATGAAGATCAGATTAAAAAAGAGGTTGAGCGAAATATTTGTAATGAATGAATTCATGTTTTCCTTTATCTTCTTTGGTTTATTCAATTAAAATGAACCTTCAAATGATAAAAAAAATGGCTTTGAAGATTCTTCCTCTTTTTCGCCCAGAAATTCTGGCAGAGGTTTGTAGTTACCAATGAAGAATTGGGGGCTTTTGGGGGTAATTACTCACCCCTGAGATTTGGCCAAATATGCTATTCCATCCCTGCTGTTTTACATTTGTACTTTATAGTCCATCAGGTTTGATTCCATTGATTGTTTAGTCCTTTCGATAATGCTTCGCTTTTTTCTTTTTAAATCAATCGAGACTTTCGAGTTGTTAATAAAAAACAACTTGAATATATTATCTAAAATTCCCTCAATATTTGTACTCAAACAAGTTTCTTAATATAATAAATAAAAGATATCTATTTTTCTGATTTTGCACTTGTCATTTCATTTGTTCATCTTACTCCTTTGTTTCTTATTGCTTCTATTTTTTTAGCTTTCATCAATTACAAATTGTAACTTTCTTTAAGAAAATTTAAAACATATTGATAGTGTATTTGGTATAAATAATAAATTCCATAAGATTTTATAGAATTTCATTTACAAATTTATGTTTAGTGTGTTTTATTTAAATAAACATTTCATAAACTTCATTTATTATTTTAACTTTTTAAATTTGTAGAATTGCTCATAAGTAAATCTAACTCTGACAAAATAATTAGAATTTTCAAGTGAATTTCATGATTTTAAATTTATTTTTTATAAGACTTAAGTGCCTTTTTTTTATCATTTATATTTTTTAAAATACTCCTATCATGTAATATTAGCTTAAAAATTATTTTTATCCAAATAACAAATTATTTTGTTAACAATAGCGGATCTAGAAATTTTTGTATAATGGGGTCCATATATGGGCTTCATGGGTTGCACAACCTATATTATAACATATATTTATTTAATGGACTGGATTTTAGTAAATAAGGTCTTTCCTTTAATTATTTTTAAATATTTATATGGGGTCCTTTTTATAAATCAAATGGGTTCCATCATATGTATATTATATATACATATAAAACAAATAAAAAAAATATGGGGTCCATGGACCCCATTTGGCAATACTTGGATCCACCCCTGATTTTGTATTTCAAATTTATACCAAATACAATATAATAAAATATACAATTCACTTGAAATGAATTCCATAAAATATTTATTTAAACCAAACACATTATGTTAATAAAAATTCATCTACAAATGAATTTTATTTAAATTTATTTGAAAATAAAATGAATTATTTAGTGGAATTGAACCAAATATGATGTAAAAAAAAAAATTAAAGAAAACTATTACAATATTGAAGCAAGAAACCATTTAAAATTAACATTGAAGTTCTATGTACACCAATTAATATATTTTTCATATTATTGAATTTCTATTATTTTTTTAGTTCTTTTTAAATAAACTTAATTTATAAAATTTTTGTTATTTAGCCTTTTTTTCAACCTATACTTGGATCAACTTTGATAAATGTCTTCTTTTAACATATATAATAACCTGTTGATTCCATTTGAAAGAACAACTAATAGATTGGTACAATCAAATATGAGAGGTTATTGAATACAATTTTCTAATAGTAGGGTTGAAGTAGTATAATTTACCAAACATCATAGACTAAATAGTAATTATCCCTAAAAAATTAATCTAAAAGATGTAGCTTTGGTTGATGTAAAATATATACACTCATGACTTAATTTGTTTAAGTTTTGGATAGGATGTAAAAGACTCCTATTAGAAGTCTACTTCCTACTCTTTTGTAGAGTATGGATTTTATGTTTTGTACGTAACATAACCCAGGGATAACCTAACAATAAGGCAGAACAAAAAATTCTCTCTGCATAATTTTTTCCTCCTTCTTCTTCCACACAAAAATACTCTGTGTATTTTTCATTTATTATCATTCCATTGATATTTAGATTGTGAAGACATAGCCTTTGCTCTAATAGTTAAGGCTCCGATCAATATATATACTAAGGTTTCCGCTGCTGAAGAAAATGGTCAGTATTCTAAATCTTTTTGTGATTTATTATTATTCCCTGTTTTTCCTTTCATTGGTATCAGAGCATGTCTATATGATTTAGTATTATTGGCATGATATTGATGAAAATTAAATAGAAAAGCATATTTTTCATCCATTGGATTATACACTACACTTTATAAAAATCTGTGTTATTATGTCCTGTAGTGCATATACATGTTTTGATTTTTAATTTTATGTGCAAAATTGATATCACTATTAAGGAAAGGGTATTTGTAAGTTTTGACCTTACCAGTGAGACCGGGACACCCGAAAACCCCCTACCGAAAAAAGTTCGGACGCCTGATTCTACCGGGAAGGCGGCGCGTGGCTTGCACGTGCCACCGTCGACGAGTGGAGCAAAGGCTCCACTCACACGTCAACAAGACACGTGGCGCGAGCTGATTGGGTAGCTCGAGCCACGCGGTCCAATAGGCTTCTGCCACGTGGGCAGAAGCTGATGAGTCAGCGTCTACATGGCAGATGACGTATCTGCCACATCAGCCAACTTGGCCAATCGGGGAGTGACACGTGTCTGACACGTGGCACACACGTCAGCATGGGTTTGACACGTGGTAGTGATGTGGCTGATGCGTCAGCACTTAGGACCAATAGCAAGTCGACACGTAGCGCGACGTGGACTAATGACAATGTGACACGTGGCAACAATATTTAATAAAAAAAGGAAGGCTCGGTGCATGAAGGCACGTGACACGCGTGAGGGCGCGTGAGCGCTGTACAAAACTCCGTTTTGATCCCTATTTTTTCCAGTATGCATATTTTAATTTTTCTGATTTTTTGGTATGATTATTGAAAATTTTTTGAGTATACAGAAAATATGTTTTAATTTTTCTCTTGTTGTGATAAATATTTAATTATCTAAATATTGTTTAAAATTTATTTTTTGTATTAAATAAAATACTTTATAAAAATTAAAATTTTAAAAATGCATTTTTGGAATTTTTGGTTGTCTCCATGCATAATGAAATTAATTGAAAATAAGTTTTCAATTATCTTTAGATTATTACTTTGTGTGATAAACTAAAACTCTTTTTCGGTATTGTGTATAGAAAAGGAGTCATTATGCCAGTACCTGCAGTGATTAGGACTAAATTTCATCTGCACATGATTCGTCATCTTAGAAAAGAGATTCGAAAGATGAGAATGGAGACTAAAAGGCGTTATGATGATATTGATGCATTAATTGATCATATTGTA
>CATIWO010071727.1:0-18826 GCA_949673435.1 Macaranga tanarius | reverse complement strand
CCAGACATTTAATTTTTCAATTTAATCCAAAATTCAAAGAATTTAGAAATTCAATTTCTCTTAGACTCTAATACCACTCATATACTTCGTTAATTACAAATAATATAATTTTTTCTTTTTACTTTTGATATTTTTGATTTTTTCTTTTTTGAAATAAAATATTTTTGATGATCCAATTTTTTTTCTTTTGATAAAATTTAAAAATAATTTTTTTTCTTTTTTCTAAAATTAGATCAAAAAATTTATAAAGAAAAAAAATATTTCTAAATTTTATCAAAAAAAAAAATTGGATCATCAAAAATAATTTGTTTCAAAAAAGAAAAAAATAAAAATATTTCAAAATTAAAAAGAAAAAAAATTATATTATTTGTAGTTAACGAAGTATATGAGTGGTATTAGAGTTTAAGAGAAAGTGAATTTCTAAATTATTTGAATTTTGGATTAAATTGAAAATTAAATGTCTTTAAGATTAAAAAAATTTTATGTAAAATTTGAATGACTTAAAATATAGTAGAGGTACCAATTTGAAATAGAAATAAAAGTTAAGTAACTGAAAATATAAAAATTAAAATTAAGAAACTAATTTGAAATGAATGTCAAAGTTAAGTGATCATTTAACAATTTACCCACAAAACAGTATTACCTCTTGCCCGTGCCAAAAAAACGTTTCATCATCAAATATAACACGTCACACGTGGCATTAAAATAATCTTCCCAACACATCGCTTCATTATGGTCTCCCTACTTCGTCACTGAACTTGGGCCCCTACTGTTTTCAAGATATCAACAAGAAACGAGGTAATTGCTTCACCTTCTCAACACCAAACAAGCACCCTTTTAATATTTATTTTATCATTTCATTTTTTATTTTACATTTAGTGCTTTTGTTTTTTTGTTTTGTACACTTTAAATTTTTAGTTAAGTTACTTTGAAATAAGGAATAAAATTTCAAATTATTGTCAATTTTATGACAAAATTGACACAATTAATTCAAGGCCTTAATATAAAAATAAAACAATGTAAGGTTAATCTAATTATCCATTAAAATTTATTTTATATAAGTTTTTATTTGTTTAACTTAAATCAACCCAACTCTTTCTAAAAAAAAATAAATGCATCAACTAAAAAATTACTTATTCATGTGGCTACATTCTTTTACTTTAAAAATAATTATTATTATTTTACCCCTCGAATAATCTTTTAAGTAGGCTTTATGTACCTTATGAAATAGATCAATGAATAATATGCATTTTATTTAATTTTATATGATTAATTTTAGTGTAGCTTTAAATTTTAATATGATGTGCAATAATCGTTTGATGAGCTGACCCTTCCATTCCAACTAGTGAGTATGTTTAGCACTCCTTTAGCCAACCTTTTCTAAAAAATGTACAATTTTCACTTTGGACCAAAAAAAAGTATTAAATAAACACATATAAATACTAAACTCGTGCATATATATATATAGTAAACTCTGACGCTCACCGACCGTTGATCTTATAGACCAGTCAGTTCTCTTAGCTAGCTGTTTTTTATGGCAATGGAAATGGACGGTTGGAGCAGTCGCATTGATGATTGGGATATTTACACGTGTCTGATACTTTGTGTTAGTTATAATCAGGAGTGGATGATCTTACATACAAACTTTGAAGATAGTCTCAGCGACGAGGCCTTCTAGGAATTTTTGCGGCTAGGATTGCACATTTTATAAATGGGTCCCATTCTCTCACTTAAAATATTAAATCACATATTCACCCAAAAAAATATTCAATCACATATATAAAAATGTTTTTATAAAGACGTGATTTCACATTAATATGTGGCTGAATTTACTAGGTAGATTTTATTTATTATTGTTATTTATTTATAGAAAAATTTAAATTTCAACTGTCAATTGTTGATATTTGTCAACTTTCCATTAGTTAATCCTTTAAAGAGTGGCTTTATTTGAAGAACAAGAAGACACGAAAAAAAAAAGTTTCAATTTGAAATTGAAATAAGTTATTTTAACTAATTTGATCAAATTAATTTCAACTTGAAACTTCATCATTTTAAAACTAGTTATTTTTTTTAATTATTAAAATTTATGAAATGCATTCAACAAAAATTTTCGGTTAATGAACAAAATTTATAAATTCCAATTTAAAATTGAGGACAATTGTTTATTTGAGCAAGTCTAATCATTTAATAGAAATAAATAAATAAATAGTAGATATCATTAGCTCCAGTATATTGATCATGTTAATAATTTAATTTATATATTTACTTTATGAAGATAAATGTAAGTCTGTGCATGTTTAAGTATAAAAACATGTAAAATACTAAAATTCTTTACTAATTAATAGTGCTCCACGAATATATTTAATAATTTAAATTATACTTTAATTTCGTTATAAATGTAAAATTTGTTTTTTTTTTTTTTTATAAGTGATACGGAATTCAGTATCATTGGAACGAAGAGAATAACAGTTAGTTGTTAGAAATTAATATATTTTGAAAATCATTTTTGTGCACTACCACTATAAAGTGGGATCTCACGTACCTAGTATGAGGGAGATGAATTGAACCCAATATCTCTCACTCTTAAGAGTTAATGATCTTGCCACTTGAATTATGATTCAAGTGTTAAAACTTCTTACTTACAGTGACTCAACACAAATAATGAAAAAATATCGAAGAGGAAGATAAAGGTCTACAAACTTCCATTACAATCCTAGGAATCACAGGTGAAGAGCAATCTCAATATATTAAAACCGATACGAAAAGCTTCTCTTGCCCACCAGCCTAGCTATCGCAGGTGGCATTTTCGTATGATCACTGAGTACTGACCTTGCAATATTGGGCCACAAAAATTATACTAAAATCTAATACATTTGCTTAGTCTATTCCACGCACACACTTGCAAATCACACCACAGGCTATGCTTTCAACTTTCATATATCAAACGTGTCCAATATCTTCCTCACAAAGCCACTCGATTAATTCGATCACATACTCTAATTACTCTAGATGCCGTTGATTATTATTATTATTATAATAATAATCTAATTAAAATTGCATTGCCGATTTTTATTTTCTTATTAATATTTATTTTGATTTTGTAATATAAATATATTAATCAAGTCAAATCTTAATCAAAAATTGCTTAATTAAAAATAATTAATAAAATTCAACAAGTCGATATGAAATGGCAAATATTTATATATATATATTCTGATGGCCAATTAAGAACTTACGCGAAGGTTGATTATTTAGTTAATAAAATGGGAAGATAATAATATATATATATATATATATATAAAGATTAGGCCACAAGTTTCAAACGAGGAGCCTGTAGGCTGTAGCTGCATAAAATAAAAAATCAACTGCCGACACCCTGCAAGCGATTGGGTACTAATATAATAGGCTCCAATTCCTTGGGGGTTAGGTGCGATGTGAGAGAGAGATTGGCTGTTTGGTTTGACACAAAAACCACGGGCCGAGACATTCTTCTAGACTAGAAAACAACACTAGCTACTACTAGTCTACTACTACTAATATGTATATTTTCATTTAATTTTATAACAACACTCGAAATCTAATAAAATTGAGATGCTGACTGTTATAGTTTTAACATCATTTTCTCTTTTATGATATTTGTAACGTTGTTCCAATGTGATTTTAGATAATTTTTAATAGGAGAATTAATCAAGTGATTTATATTATGATGTATTATAATGCCATAAAAATTAGGATTTGTGAATTGAAATTTGAAACTCAATTATCTTTTTTAAAAATGTATTTTTTTGTACTGTAAATCAAAGTTGTTTTGTTTTTAATTATTTGCAGTATTATAATGCCATAATAAGATAAGGTGTGAGGGAAATTTCTTTTTGTTAAAAAATTGGGAGTTAGGATAAAAGTTGGCCGGTGGAGGGAATTGTTTAGCAACGGAAAAGGTGGTTAGGATTTGGTGACATTAACATTTTGTCCCGTTGTAAATGTAAAATGGCCCTCGTGTCTCTTTAATGGGAAGTGAAATATTTACGTGTGATAGTCAAAGTCTGTTTTTTTTTTTTTTTTTTTCAATTATTAGTTTTTATAATAATTAGCAAATCATATCAATTGCTTAGCAAGGTGGTGAAAAAGCAACAGTAACAAATATATTATTATATTTATATATGACTAAATCAACCCTATAGATTTTAATATTAATAATTGTTATTTACTACAGTATTTGTGGTTAGTTCAACTGGCAAATGTTAGTTGTAAAAAGATGGTAGTAGCCCAAACATTAAGGAAAACACACCGAACCTGAAAGCTGCTGTCAAAAATGTCATAAAATTCGAGAGCCCAGACCCAGTGACTAAAGATGGGTAAAGAGGCTGATGATGCCCAAATTGATTTGCTATAGGCGCAGGCCCTATACCATAACATTTCAGATTCAAATCGTAGCATATTTTTATAAAAAAAAATTTATGTTTATTTTAGGTGAAATTCACAATTGTGATACATCACATTCATCATAAGTGATATTCTACAATCATAATTAAATAGATAAAATTTTCTTCTCCAACTAACACAACTCACATCGTGTCTCCTATTGAAGAAGTAACAAGTGACATTGTCAAAGAGCACCATTTCTTGAGGTAGAAAAAAGTTGGGCCAAGAACACCGTTGCTTCAGCTCGAACATAGGGGTCCAGAACTGTTGGATTCATATGGGCCTCTATAGCAATTCCAAGCTTAACAGATGTGGAAATCACTTTCCCTTGTCTTCACAGGCTTTACGCTTTTGTGTCAAAAACCCAAATTGGAATCAATGACCATAGTAAGCTTATTGTTGACTGAAGTATTGCTTAGTTTCGAGGAATCAAAGCTAAGCTAAATAAAAAATTAGTCGTCTTGTTCTCATATGGTCGCAACTAAAGGTGAACATTTCGGTTGCTATGTTGTTGGTTTATGGCTCAACCATGTTACGCATTTGATCCTCAACAAAACACAATTTTGAGAAATCTTTAAGTTCCAAAGGAAAGGATCTAAATAATATTATTTTTGGAATGTAAAGTGTTCTTGAATTATTTGTAATTCCTCATTCATACACATACTGGAAGGAAGCAGGACCATATCAAATTGATCGTGCCTTAAACAAGAAGTTTAAGGCATAAAGGGACACTTTAATTTCTCTTTTGGCTTAAGAGGGAGTTTCCTTCCTATTTCCTCACTTTCATTTCAAGCATTTTTCTCTCTTGGTCCTTAAAAGAAATAATATTTTTTAACCAAGAAAAAAGACCAGCTTTTATTGGTTCAAATAATAATAAAAAAAAAATGAATCTTTTAAAAATAAAATTTCAAGTTTTAGTCTTTGTATGGAAATGTTGGAAAGTGGAGCGTATCTGATTCAATTCAAATTAACCGAAATGCTTATAAGCACCAATTTAGAATTGAAGGATTAATTTTGTAAGTTGTAGGGGTACTAATAATATCAAAGAGAGGTAGCAGGTACATCTATAAGATGCTTACAAGTGGATGGCAATGATTTGGTTTTGGTATATTTGCAATATCTCCATTCACCACACAAATCGACTAATCTTTCCCTTGCATTGAATTGGAAGTTTCTTACTACTTTATAAAGTATTTTCTTAAGATAATGTTTAATCTCTTTAAGAAGGCTATAAGACACTACCATGTCCATACATATCATATGATATGGCCCTTATTTATTAGATTAAGAGTCACTATCCCTTTGTACGGACAAGAAAAGTGAATAAACTCTCAGTTCAACTGTGGGGTTCCCTTCTCTTGCTTCATTGTCAGTGGTACCTCTTCCTTCCTCTCTATTATATTTTACACCGTCACACTGTGTGCCCCCGCACGTGCGAGGGTAGAGATTGGAGAAACAGAGCAGCTATAGGCTGTGTGGGAGATGCTTTTATTGAGTCTTGCAATTCAAGAAAATGATATTTATTTTAGGTGTTATGTTGTTTAGATGAAAAGAAGAAAAAAAAAAACAGCCACTTTTAACTCATTTCCTCGAAGTCATCTAAAATTAAAAAGTGATTAGAATCTTTTGCCTGTTGGGGACAAGTATGGGCAACCATATCATGTCAATCTTTAACTAAAAAAAAAATCATTCATGAAACAAGGTTCCAGTAATTTTCAGGTTTCCAAGTACTGAAGCTTAAACTTCTATTCTACTACATGATTAATTATGCAATTCTATATATATAGGGCTATTATATATACATACTATAGTAATAAAAGAGAAATAAAAGAGAAAAGGGTAAAAAGAAAAATCCTTGGATCAATTACAATTTCTTTGGATTGTTTACAGATAGAAATGCAACACTATATTTAATTAATTAATGCATATGCAATGAGGCAAAAGAGGAGGAGAATTACACTAGTAGAAAGCCTTATTCTGCAATTCTACCCCACACCCAAGAAGTGAAAAAAAGGAAAAAGAGAAGCTAATCAGAAAAGATTGATTTTTTTTTTTTTGGCTCACAAATATCCCAAAAGCAGTGCAGAGGGTGAGAAATATTTTTGTTCTTTTTTATGGGTATGAGACCTATTTACAAGAGAAAAATCTTTGGCACACACCTGTAAGTAAAGAAAGAGGAAGCATGATATCTGTTTTTCATCATCATCGTTCAGCTTTTTCCTCTAGATATGTCCATATGCTGCTGTTAGTCTTTGGATATCTTTAGGGCATATATCAGAATTTTGGAAAGTTTCTTGTTGTTGCAGCTGGTTGTGACCCCACATACTGCTCGAATTTTCTGTTAAAAAATGTGCTTCTGATTTTATCTCATTGTATAAAGGTTGCTGGTTTTGATTTTGTAAAGCTGTAGTCATTAGCAACGGATTGTGAATGAATTCTGGCCACTTTGCTTCTTCCTGTTGGCTTCCTATCAGTTGGTTTTGAGCCTCTTTCTCTGTCGAGCTACAGTCCCCTAATCCCCAAGGAAAGACAGCATTTTCAAAGAAGGAGCTGCTGCTTTGCAGCTCGCCGTTACCACTACTTCCAGTGCTGCTGTTACTATTGTTACTAGCCGCACCGGCCTCCCAGAAGCGTGAATTATTCATTTGGAAAGAGGCTAATGAAGAGGGATCGTCGGAAGGTTTGAAAACCATAGGTGTAGAAAGAAATGAACTCGTCGTTGGTGGAAGAATCGTGGGTACTGAACTAGAAGAGAATTCTGAATTCACGTCGAAAGTTTTGCCAGACTGGGTGAACCAAAGGGCGGGGATTGAGTTGGTTGTGAGCCTGGCATTGGAGGATGCATAGTTGAATTGTTGAAGAGGGAAATGCCCCACCAAATCTGAAGGTTGGCAGTTGCTGGTGGAGCCTCCTTCATGGTGGGAAGTTGCGAACCTTTCCAAGAAAAAATCTTTATTGCTTATGGCCGTCATCAAAGTGCTGCTGTTGGTGGTGTTGCTACTACTTATGGCCTTGGACGTGGAAGAACTTTTCCCTTGCAATTGGTAGCCATGTGCAGAAACTGATGATGAATTATTTTCCTGTAAATTTGGGCCTGAGTTGGATTTGTTGGCTTCGAGGAGGTTGAGTTCTTTATCTTGGCTTTTGGTGGTGGTTGGTGAATTCTTGTCTTCTCCACTGTTTTCAACCTCGGAAAGTGGCTTGTGAGTAACAGGGTCAATGCCTCTCTGCCTAAGTTTCTTTTTTAAGCAAGAGTTCCAAAGATTTTTTATTTCATTGTCAGTCCTTCCTGGCAATTGTGCAGCAATTTGAGACCACCTGAGAATTAAATCATGAACCAAAACCCATTAGTGTCAGGTGGACTTTTTCTTTTGTTTCATGAAAAATGAGATACAATTACAATTCAGAGATTTAAAAAAATAAACAAAAAAATACCTATTGCCAAGAACTGCATGAAGTTCAATTATGAGATTCTCTTCCTGCTGAGAAAATGTACCTCTCTTCAAATCAGGCCTCAAGTAATTAATCCACCTTAATCTACAACTTTTTCCACACCTCTGCAAACCTGCAAAATAAAAAAAGAACTGAATTGTAAAGAAAAAAAAAATTCTGAGCCCAATAATTAATTTCAGGAAAAGGTTTAAGAAACAGAGAAAATAGAAAACCACAGACCAGCTTGCTTGGGGACAGAGCTCCAACAACCATGGCCATACTTAGTAATATGCCTCAAAAGCTTCTCATCTTCTTCAGGAGACCAAAGTCCTTTCCTTAGCTTCTGCTTGTAGCAGCAAGAGTGCCTCCCCATTTGGAGCAAAAGATAAGGTAATCTTGAATTGCCAAAAACAGCAAAGGTTGTTGAATCCTAGGTGAAGTGTCAGCAATAATGGTGGGTTTAGAAGAAGGGATGTGTGTGTGTGTATGTGTATGTGCTGCTTTGGTAGCTAAAAAAATATGTGAGGCAGCAGAGAAAAGGAGAGTTGAAAAGGAGGCCAAGAAAATGAAGCAGCAGCTGCGAAAGGGAGTTGAATTAATATAAGAGGTTGCCTTCATGATAGAAAAGTCACCGTCATTTCAATAAGCTTTTTTTTTTGAATTTTAATTAAGTTTTTTTATATATATATTTACATTTTTTTTTATTGGCATTTTGCAGAAATGAAATTAATAGTCTGAGTTGCATACGTCCAATCAATGGTCTGAGAATTAATGTCTTTTGCAAGAATGGTGGGGCATTACCTTTGATAATTCATTTGATAGAAATTTAATATAAATAAATAAACTATTTATATATACACACACATAAGTTGATGACATTAACCCCATGCTTCAAATCCAAGCCACTGAAATGCAAAACCACAAATATAAAGTAAAAACCATCATTCACTTCCACTATAGAGTAAAAATGAACTCTACCCGGTCTAGTAATCTGCATTCACAGTTAAAAGTAAAAATAAAATAAAAATTGTGGCAATTCTGATAAGGGTTATTAACAGCAGCCTCAAGATCAAGAAAATCTTGTAAAGAATGGTAAAAGAGACTCGGGTTCAGCTAAAATTTGGCATGTTATATAATTCTATCAATTTCATATTAGTTTTTTTTTTTTTCAAAATTATCTGTATCGGAAATTCACTAAATTCTAACCAGTACAATTTGATCCAAATAGAATCATGAGGGCAACAAAAATTTTTAATATAAGTATATACACCATGATTAAAAATTGAGACATCATTTAAATAAAAATAACTCCTTACTAACTGATTTGAAGTATTATTAGTCCACATCATTTTCTTTAAAGAAACAAAATTGCATATATTGTATGCTCAAGCAAAAATCTGTTGCTCAAGCTACGAATAGCTGGCTCTGCTGCTTGTAAATGTCAAAAAAGAAATTGAGCAAGTTGCTCTAGCTCACATATTGATTAGATGGGCACTTAATTTGTCAAAAAAGAAAAAATCTAAAAAATGATGATAACTTAAGAAAAAGTTGAGAGATGATTACGTGGAAATTAAGTAGAAAAAAGATTGGGGTAGAGAATATATACATATATATATAATAAGGTCATTTTCCGAAAGTAAATAAGATCTTACTATTAGTGATGAAATCTGAGTTAGTTTTGGTGTTGCAAATTACCACACTCAAACAGGCTTTCCATTCTTTGAAAATAAGAGTTGTAATTAATTTTTGCTCTTTTTGGCTTCATGTAAAATTGAAGATAGAGATACTTTGTCCGCACGGCTACTACCAAATTTTTTATATCAAATTAAACATACACAATAATAAAAAAGCAACAAGTAGCTCCTATACTAATATATCTATCACTCTTTTTAATTTGTAGATTGAATGCGACTACGTAGTTGGTATTTTATCTCTTTTGTAAATGCACCATTAACTAATTTTGGATTCTTCTATTTCGTCAAGACAATTCTATTTTTACATATATTTGCTTTGCACATTTTAAATATCCGACTCAATGTATAAATGCTTTCCCTCTTCTTTAATTATATTGTGCTACTACAAGTTAGTTAATAGCTATAGCTCTCTTTAATGCCGTTACCTACTTGAGGGTAATTTTTTAATTGGAATCTTTCGCTTGTTATAATCTCATAGCTTATTAAGCTAAACCAACTTTAATAAAGCAACCGCCATCCCCACCGCCAGCCAGTTCATTCTGCCGCCAGGTCCACCACCATTGCATGGCCTTGCGCCCATTTCTATCCCCCACAAAAGAAATTAGCAACAATTGCTTTTTGTTGCTTAATTTGATGAATAGGTCTATTAGAGGAATCAGTAAAAGTTGTATGATATCAGTAAACTTTAGAGCCGTTTTAGAACTGTAAAGTTTTCAATTTAATTCGCATGTCTCAATTGAAACTGATTTATGAAAAATTGCATACATCAATTAAAACATATCCAAAACATGAAAAATATTAGTCAGATGATGGGCTGTTTGAAATTACCTTTCATGCTTTCACTTTCAACAGAAATGAAAAGTTGTTATCTTTCACTCAACAGCCAAATCCTCCGTAGTGGCAGCATCTCAAATCCTAGACTTCACTTTCTAGCCCTACGGACTCCAGCATTATGAATATTTCTTCTTTAGCAGATTTAGATAACATGAAATTTTGCATATTTTTTAATCCTTAAAAAGTAACTTTACGATATTAATCAATTTCTGGGTTACAGTAAATTCAATTGTCGGATGTCTCTATTTTATGATACAATAAATTGCATATTCAATTTTATAACATCCTTTTCCTACAGTACGAATATGAATGAAATTAATCAACTTTTCATACCAAAACAAAATAATAATAATAATAAAATTCAGCAGACTTTTGTGCAAGTTTTATTTATTATAATACAAAGTTAATTTGCATAAGAAAGCAAGTTTAATTTATCAACTGCGGTAGGTATTAAAATAACTAATATTGTGATTCTTGTTGGATCTTAATCCAATATTGGATTTATATGTGAATAATTATATATTGTCAACTGTCATATAAAGTTAAACCTATTTAGAAGTGATAAATTTAGTTTGGATAATTTTATGTTTTGATGTATCTAAGGGTGTGAGCCTTTAATATGTAGAAACTAATGGGTAATTTTATTTTAATAATGAGTTAAAATAGAAATACCAAAAGATAACAAGATTGTTATCTTTTATATAGATGGTAATGGTTTGTAAGTCATACGTATCAATATCATTATTCTACTTTCTTTCTATATCACATAAGTAGAGATAATACAAGAGAAAATCTAAAGACGTTTTCTGAAAAAACGTACTAACCTAGAAGGCCAGCAGTATCATATATTAATTTTTTAATTGATTTTGACATGAGATTGAGTTTTAAGATTTTAATTAATTTGAGAATTTTTTCCAATAATTCTGTTTCTGGATTAATTTAAAATTTATTTTCTTCAATAATTAAAGGGAGTACATAGACATGATAATTGGAATTATTCTCCAAAACTGAATAATTAATTACAATAGGAGTAAACTATATAGAAAAATATGTATAATATAAAGTACAAATGCAGACTCAGTTCTGGTGCAATTTTTTCTTGCAATGGGCCACCCCTCCATTTATTTTTATTTTTTTTTTTGCCCTGAGGGTCACCCCTCCATAGTTCATATATAATCTTATATTACCTAATCAGAGTTTGAACTTGTTTAATCCTAGCTGTTTCCACCTTTTATTGGGACCCTTTCTTCGTTAACCCAGACAAAGATTAATTAAATTTTTAATGCTATATTCCACCAAACTCTTAACATTTAGTAATTTATAATTCAGATAAAATATGCAAAAGAAAAACGTTATATTAAAATAACCAAATATGTAGGTACTGTATATTCTTATTCTAAAATATTTTTGGACTTGAAAATTACAAATATTTCACCAATTATTCTAAATCATTAGCTGTCTTGATTTGTGCCCCATATCGATATGTGAAGCCTGTGAGAATCTCCATTATTAAAGAAAAAATAATGAGCAGTTATGATTTATTTTGGAAATTATAAATAAAAATTGTACCTGTTAATCATTATTGAACAAAGAAAAAAATCTATTTTTATTTTTTTATATAAATCATCAGTATTCAAAATTTATTGATTTCTAGTTAATCCAATTTGATTTAAATGAAACCACAAAACGGTAAATGTCTATTAACGCTAGTTTAACGCGAATGCATACACCATATCTCAAAGTCGAGAAATCATTTGAACAAAAAATGTGATTATATAATTTTTATTTCAATTCTCTTACTTAATATTTGATTATAAAAATAGTAAATATTAGATACTTTTATTCATTTAGATATAAAATAGCTTAAAATTATTAAATTATATATAAATGTATTGTAAAATTGATATTATTTTACATCAATATTAATACATGAATAAATAAAATTACGGCAATATTAATGCATTAATGGGTAAAATAATTCAAAACCTCTCGTATTTTTTATAGTTTTAATAACAGAGAAGTCGTATGACTTTAGCATCGTTGAATTATACACTTCAAACTATTTTTTAAAAAAAGTTATTACCTGACTATTTTCTCACTGATTCTCTTATTTATTATATTGATTATATAAGTATAAGAATATCAATTAATGTCCATAATTTATTTTTAGTGAAATTTATTATTCATGTTTAATTTTTATGTTTTGTTTATGAATATAGGACAAGAGATATAAAATTTCAGACCCCAAAAATGAATTTAGCCTTTATTATTAGTATAAAGTATTTATCGTATGTCAATATTTATAAGCGACGAATCCACTATAGAGTTGCTTGAAAACGCCTACGCCAAAAAGAACTATTAGTGAGACGTTAAAATACGGTCATTTTCATTCTTAAAAAAAAAAAAAAAATTTGAATTTTGAACCTTACATATATAAAATCCCAATTGGGAATTTTGAAGTGTGGAAGTTCCCAGGGATTAAAAAAGGGAACCATCAAAGTCAATGGTTGATATAGGAAGTAAAAGAAAGTCAGAAAGATCGACGGTGAGCAAGAAGTCTGGGAGTGAGGTTCACGGAAGAAGGAAAAGTGTGGAAGTAGAGGAAAGAAAAAGGAAGCAACCATTGGGCAGAAGACAACATCTGCATGTGCAAATATTGAGGAGATAACAGATCTTTAAGTCCATCTTTTCGGGCCCCTACTGTCTCAAATGATGAAAAGGAGACGTTTGTTGATAATTGATGCCCTTTTTCGACATTTTATTTCTTTTCATATGCCCTCTATAATTAACAAAGATAAATCTAATTTTTCTTTTGATTAATGGTCTGATAACTGAAATGTTAATCGATTTTGTAATATAAGCGGTCTTTCTCTTTTAAATTAAAAAGAAATAATTTCATAAATCGATAGTAATAATATTTAAATCCTATATCTTAGACTATTTTTAGAGAAAATTGATCACTAAATTACTCTCTTACTAACAAAAAAAATTTTAATTACACCTATACAATAATAACATTAGTAATTAATAAATTGCTCTTTATACATGTATACAATTTGATTGCTTATTATTAAGTTTCAACTTAATATTACTGTAGTAGTACACTTAACTAAAGCAGTAGATTTTTTTTTTAATTTTAAATGATTGCATTTGAAATAAAAATCCATGGAATTGATATAATTTAGAGAATGCTTTTTTAATAATAATAAAATTATTGACTAAAACTAAATTTGGTTAACTTTGGAAATGGAAATAGAGTTGTTTTTGAATAGATATTTGTAATCATGTGTGCATATAGCAAATTAATTTATTTAAAAAATTATATATTATATTCCATGGTTGTATATATAAACTATTGGGTATTATATTTTAGATGTAAATAGAAATATCATGATGACAAAAGCTATTTTAGAACAAAGAGGAAAAAAAAAAAAGAAAGGAACACATGACGGCAGTCAAATTGGAAAAAAAAAATTAAAAGAGAGAGAGAGAGAGATTAAACGGTCTAAAATTCATATTATGTCTCATTGTTTGTCTTAACGAAGCTCAAACTATATTTTAGGAGAACTTACTTTTTGAATAAATTATAACATTTGATTATTGGAAGGAACATTTTTTTTTTTCAATCGTAGAATTCACTTGGATGGATTAAATTTTGAATTTAACATTAGAACATGATCCCCTAAAAAGATACACCAATGTTCCAATCAAAACGAAAAGCAGTATAAACTCAATATGTTTGTCTGCTGTATGTTGCATGCATGAATCGCATGTTTCAAACTGAATTCATTGTTCTTGTTTTAGCTTTTCTCTGCTGCTCTAGTCATAAAAAATTATGAGCAATGTTTCGTTGAATAATAATTACATTATGAAGAAGTGGCGTTTAATTTGTGGTTAAATGCTTCACACGTTATCTTAAAAATAAAATAAAATTTGCATTGTACCCTTTAAAGAAAATGAAACACACTAATTAATATTACTGGTAAAAACTTTTTAAATTGTTAAAACTTTTGAATTAGGCCTTGGAATGGTTTGTTGTTAAACAGTAAGGGATTTAACCTAGCCGCTTGCCAACTGGTTTCATTGTTTGACCTTATAGCTAGCATATACAATATAATGATTGCGCAGTTAATTATAAATTTCATTTATAAGATATTGGTTTATCAAAAAAAAAAAAAAAATTACACTCTCTTAAAAATACCAATGAATTTTAATTTATTAAAATTATTTCTAAAATTATAAAATCTCATAATTTAAAATGGAATCAAAATCAACAAACAAGAAAAAAAGTCTTCAATACTATACTATCAACTTGACTTTTTTAGTATACAAGAATATATAAGTTGATTCCCTAAACACAGAAAAAATAAATAAAAATAAAATCGACAAATAAATTTATTAATTTGTGGTAAAACTATAAACACATGCAATAATGTCACACATTATTGTACTATATATATATATATATATATATATATACAGGGAAAAAAATGAACACGTCACATAGTAGTCATCAGTTTCAAAAAAAATTTTCTTTCCAGTATCAGTTTCAAATTGAAAATGAACAGATTCGATTCGATTTTTGAAGGTGTTACTTTCATCTATGTTAAAATAACATAAAAACAAAAATGTGTTTTGTTACTTTCGTCCGACTGTTGGGCCAAGTTATTGACTTTCGTATTTGTAAATTTCCCTCCCGTTGACTTTGCCGAGTTGTTATATTATAGACACTAAATATTTGACTTGAAAAAGATAAATAAAAATAAAAATTTTTCATTTCCCAAATCGAATTATGGACCAATTCAGCCGCACCGACAAAGCTGATAAAAACCAATTTCTAATGGGTAGTATGAGATGTAATAAATAAAACTATAAAAGCGTATGTTTAATCCACAAAAATCTCTTTTAATTATATAATATCAATATAATATCATTAAGCGATATATGGTTTAATTTTTCTTTAAAATAAAATTGTATTTTAACATTACCTAAAAAATGAAAAAATCATTAGAATTTAGAAGTGTGCCTTGACTTCCTAGACTGGATATTAGCTAAAATACTGAAAACAATATCTTGGTATGTATATGATATAGCCATAATTTTTACAATTCTTAAGCCAAAATGTTAAATGAAAAGCTTTAATTGAATTTATACTAAATAACTTTAGTCAATCAAATTAAACTTATTTTCTATAGTTTATTTTATTGTTAATACGGAGGTCCTATTGATAGACTGCACAACAGCATAATCTCTTCTCTTTTAAATTGATCATAGCAGGATCCGAATTATGCACCTCATTATGCATTTAAAGAGGAGTTATCTCTTAACTACTCTATCACCGGCTAAAAATAACTAATTATTCATTACATAATTAAAGGATTAAACAAATAGCATTCAAATAAACAAGACATTTTGTGGAAAATACACTCGAGGCGGAAGGGTGGCATTTTCTGCACACATATTTTTAAACCACCAAGGTCATTTACTTACATTTGTGGCCAAAATAATATATAATAACAGGATAATTTTTTTTAAGGGAATAAAGATGTATATAGGATAAGGGGCTTTTTTTTTTTTTTTTTTAAGAAAAAGATCAATCTTTTGTTCATTAAAATTAGAAAGTATATTTTGATGAAAAGAATAATAAAAAAAATAGTATAATTAAGTAATACCTAAAATAAAATCTTATTGAAGTTATAAATTTTTTTATTATTCTTCAATCGTGCTAATAGAGTTTTTTTAATTTGCAATTCGTCTATCTGTACGCTCCACTCAATGAATTTATTTAGTCATAAATCAATTTTTTGGTCTTTAAATGAGTTTGATTGCAGAAAAATCAACAGAAAATTTATAATAATGAGATATCAAATTTCATAAATAAAAACCATAAATGTAACACCTTCTATGTACCACATACAAATGTTCCAATGACATAACAACACGTGGCACAAATGTCTTTTTTTTTTTTTTAAAAGAGATATACATTTATACCAAAAACCTTATTTAATACATATTGTACTTAAGTGTACATATATATAACTTGTTATCAAAATAGATACATTGCTTAAAAATAAAATGCTTGAATATGATGATGATGGAGATGTCAACACCAAGCCTGCCCTTGACCCACCTGAGCTCATACGGAACACGCTTCAAGCTAGGCTAACTAACCTGAAAAACCACAATTGCAAAGGAATGAGCTTGCGACTCAATAAGTAATTATTAAAACAATCATACAAATAGTTCTTCTCAAGAACTAATTAAAGAAAATATATAGAATATATTACAACACCTCAAAATACAAGAATTTAACATTTAGACTGCACATGGGAGTCCAAATGTCAAAGGTGCAAGTGAGCACTAAAATATCAAGCTAAATTAGAGAATTTTAGAAATATATTTTGGACATTTTTAAAGCTTAGAACTTCTAGAGGACTCCTTAAGGTTTCCGTAGGTTCAAACCACGCCTCATTTGGAGGTCTACAGCTCAATTTATGGTTAAAATACGAAGACATCAGTGGGCGGAAGGAGGTTCGGTTCGTTGCCGAGTAGTCAACCATCTTGCCGAGTCGTCAACTCTGGTAGCAGGTACGACTCGGCAAGGGCGCGCAAGGCTCGCCTGACTCGACTCTTCAGACCATGTTGTACTTTTTCGACCATAACTTCCTCTATCGAACTCGATTGGAGTGATTCAAAAAGCTAAGAAAAGCTAACTCAGAGGGCTACAACTATCACGAAGAAACCGAGACTAAATTCATTTATATAGATTGACTAAAATACCCTTGAAATGGATTGTGATGTCAAAGCACACTCAAACCAAGCCACAACAACTCATGCTAAGCATACTAAATCACACCAAACATCCAAAACATCACAACAAGGTTTTCAAACATTTAATTAACATTGTTGGTGCCTCATAGCCATAATAATATATTCATCCACATTCCACTCACATTCAATCTCTTTCATCACAATCACAATTCATCAATCTCATAAATAAACTTTTTTTCAACACTTATATATATAATGCAACAATGCATGATTATGCACAAGCTCACTTTTGCCTTTCTTTTCTTTCTTTTTGTTTATATACTCGTGGCCCATTCTCGAGATATCTTTCAATCTCAAATCTCATACATATATGCGCATCAACCAGAATGACCTCTTTTCTTTCTTTCTTTTTCATATACTCGTGGTCCATTCTCGAGAACTTTTTCAATCTCAAATCTCACACACATGTGCATCAATCAGAATGGCCACATCTGAGACTCTCTACCCCTTTCAATCTCAGATTGTGGAGCTCAAACTCCACACACATTTTCTCCTCTCATTATGCAATGTTATGCAATATGCCACATTTCATAACTCATCACATATATGGTCAATTTGTATTCAATATTCATACTTCACTTTCCACCATTTCTAACCAATTCACATTCTCAACAAGTATATTTATATATATACAAATCATTTCATTTCTCATTCACAATAGTTATATTCACCACACAACATATATATACTTCAAAACACCATACACAACTTGCCTCATTTATTTGTAGCTCATACTTCTTTTATTCAATCAATCTTCAATTCATCATATTTATTCATAGCAATATATATATATATTTCATCACATGATTGCCCAATTTATTTTAAGCAACAATATTCATATATTCAAGAGAATCAATATATATATATATATATATATATATATATATATATATATTCATTATATTAATAATCACTTACACAAGAGGGCTTCAACTCCTTCAAAAGGAAACTCCCCTAGTAAGTAGTGCAATCCGATTAATCCTCTTTCCATTTTCCTTAATGGATAGAGCGAAGAGATGGTTTACAAGTCTACCACCCAACTCCATTAACACGTGGCAAGAGCTATACACAGCCTTTTTCAACAAATATTTGCCACCTGCAAAAGTGATGAGGATCAGAAATGAGATTAACTATTTCTTTCAAAAAGATGATGAGACGTTTTATGAATGTTGGGAAAGATTCAAAGACCTTCAGAAGCTGTGTCCACCTCAATTAATTTCTACATGGGATTTGGTGCAATCATTCTACAAAGGAGTCAATCACGCAGTCAGAATCAATATAGATGCAGCAGCTGGAGGTACTATCATGTCAAAAACACCAGAAGACACTTTAGATCTTTTTGAAGAGATGGCCAATACACAAAGTTTGTGGTCTAATGAAAGGACCATTACAAAGAAAGCTGGAGCTATTGAAGTGGATAGTTTGACCATGTTAAATGCAAAGCTTGATGCTCTAACAAAAAGGATGGATAAGGTAAATGTGAATGAAATATCTACATTGTCATCCTCATGTGAGCTATGTCAAGGAGGTCACCCTACCATAGAATGTCAAATGATGCAAGGGATGAACACGGAAGCGATCAACTATGTAGGCAACTTTAAAGGACCTCAGAA